>JAUESH010000008.1:1324451-1339886 GCA_032275165.1 Synergus magnus | reverse complement strand
TTCCGATTCCGGTTATATAGCACCAATCAAAATGCGAGTAAAAATCTGTCTCAACTCTCCCTAGAGGATCTCTAACAGAAAGTGGCGCTGAAACTCATGTTGGTATTTGAATATGACTTGCCGCATCTAAGTTTAAAATATCTTTGGTTTAGTTGTTCAGCTTGCTTTCAGCGTGCATGACGGATAGAAGTTTCGAGAAGTCCTATAGACTATACTGGAAAACTCATCTCGAAAGTGGCAATTCGTAAAGTTCAGTCAGACCACGCGAGTGTTTGTAACGACGCTAAGTGCTGGTAGAGATAAAAGTTGACTGCTAACGCAGGTAAGAAGCTTCATTTTCTCTCCCTCAAAACCTCGAAAATGCTATGACAGCTATGTGTTAATTTTCTCTCGATCGATGAAATTCGCAGATTTTCATCACCCAATGATAAACGCAGTTTTCCTAACAAAATTCCTACAAATGCTTTATTCTTGATTTCATAACGGGTTTTAATTTAGTCGATTCCGGTTCGAAGGTCGAAGATTCACAAAACATTTTTTTGTCTACCGTAGTGCAAATTTTTGATTCAAATCCTTTCGAATTGAAACTTCCCTACCGACGCTACCGACTAGTTTTTTCCAAAATGAATCATTTTCCTTAATAAAGCCTGAAATTTCCGAAATAACCTTAAATTCAACTCCATTTATCAAAGTGAGATTCAAAATTGTAATTTTACATATATTTTTGAATTATTTTGGCCTCGTGACAACGTGGGTGTATTTTTAAAAGAGGGGAAGAATTTTCTAGAAAGATGAAGACTTTATCGACTATATAGAATTGTGCGTAATATGTCTTGATAAATTTAGGCAAAATATATAGTAAAGATGCCGCTAATTAATCGTTATAAATCCAGAGACAATTTTCTTCTAACCAGCCACGAGCATCGTGCCATCAGCCATTTTTAAATCATTTGACGAGAGTGCTGACTTTCAACTTCGTACTGCTTATCGACTTTTGTTTCTTCGTTTTATTCTATTTAAAATTTTCGAAACTCTTTTTAGAGTGAATTTAAAAAAAAAATGATGTGGAAGTTTTTCCTCTTTCGATTTAAAACCGATATTTTGCGAGGGTGTGATGCTTTTGAAAGAGAAAGATAGAGAATCTACTTTTATTTACATCTCTCTCACTCGTTTCCAACATGATATTTTCTCTCTTGCTCTAACGTCAAAAGTACACTATTTATTTTTACAATTAAAAAAAAATTGATTATACGATGCATGTGTTTATTATAATGTTTTGGATGAGTAATGAAGGTCAGATAGATTTTTACATCTTCATTCCGCATGCGGAAGTATGTATAATTATTACGAAATAAAAAAAGAAAAGCTACAAGGTTTCTTAAAGAAGAGGAAGAACGATTCATAACGTTTTATGCTTGTTGGATCCTCTAATCTAGACAATTTTTTTTAAAGTTGCAGGTTATATTTTTGATTCTTTCCAATTTTAAAGAGAAGTTGTTTGCTATTGAGTTTGAAACTTGAGGAATTAAAATGGTGAAGGAAACTACCTTCTACGATATCCTGGGTGTAAAACCCGGATGTACACAGGAAGATCTCAAGAAAGCCTACAGAAAGCTGGCTTTAAAGTATCACCCTGACAAAAATCCCAATGAGGGCGAAAAGGTAAATATAATAAGAAACTTATAACTCAGAATATAATAAATTATAAAGCTTTAAAATATTAACTAATTTTAAGATCTAATGACCGAAATTTTGTGATTAATTTTAATACCTTACGATTGCAGTTCAAGCAAATTTCACAAGCTTATGAAGTTCTCTCCAATCCGGAAAAGAAACGTATTTATGATCAAGGTGGCGAACAAGCTCTGAAAGAAGGTGGTGGAAGTGGGTCATCTCCCATGGACATTTTTGAGATGTTCTTTGGTGGTGGTTTAGGTGGTAATGGCAGGAGAAGAGGACGAAGAGAACGCAAGGGACAAAATGTTATGCACCAACTTTCAGTATCTCTCGAAGAACTCTACAAAGGAACTGTGCGAAAACTAGCTCTACAAAAGAACGTAATCTGTGATAAATGTGAAGGTGAGAAGTTAAAAAATGAAAAAAATTAATAACTCGTTTGAATTTAATTTCGATTGAAGTCAGCAAGTAACCTGCGGATTGTATTTCAGGTGTCGGTGGGAAGAAGGGAGCTGTAGAACAGTGTGGGACTTGCAGCGGAACGGGAATGACGATACAAGTTGAACAATTAGGACCAGGAATGCTACAGCGAATGCAGTCTATATGCGTAGATTGTGCGGGTCAAGGAGAACGCATTAATCCCAAAGATCGATGCAAGACGTGCAACGGCAAAAAGACGGTTCGAGATCGAAAAATTCTGGAAGTTCATGTGGATAAGGGCATGGTTGATGGACAAAAGATTGTTTTTGGTGGGGAGGGTGATCAAGGACCTGGACTGGAGCCTGGTGATATCGTCATTATTCTTGATGAAAAGGAACATGACGTTTTTAAGTAAGTTCTATATTTTATTGTGTTCGTAATTTCATTTTTTTACGTTTAACGACAAAATCTGCTATACTCTAACCCGGTAATGCTAACAAACCTTTTTTTCTTCTAGACGTAATGGAAGTGACTTGATAATGCGCTTGCAAATAGAATTAGTAGAAGCCTTGTGTGGATTCCAGAAAGTGATTCGGACACTAGACGGAAGGGACTTGGTGATAACTTCGTTGCCTGGAACAGTGACAAAGGACGGTGATTTGAAGTGCATTTTGAACGAGGGAATGCCAGTGTATAAAGATCCATTTACAAAAGGTCGACTCATCATCCAGTTTGCTGTAAACTTCCCTAAAGCGCTTGATCCAGCTGTCATTCCCACATTGGAACAATGCTTACCTCCAAGAGAAGAAGTTATGATTCCTGACACCGCTGAGGAATGCATCCTTACTGATTTGGATCCTGAGCAGGAGGCAAGGCGAAGAGACACACGGCAAGCCTATGACGAAGACGAGGGAGGACCATCTCGTGTACAATGTGCCACTCAGTAATTCCGTTTCAATGTTTCCATCGCTAGAAAACGGCCATTGCTCGTCTTAAACTATCCCTTTCATTTACACGCCTTAGAAAGATCAACTCCCATAATGCTCGTATAATAATTCAGTCTCAGGAGATAATTTTCTTTGTCTTTTTCGCTTCATACAATATATATATATATATTCGAAAGTATCAAGCGAATAATGGCCGCTACGACTGAATTCTAATCGTGCTGAAGGCGAGAATAAAGTAGAAACGAGAAAGCGAATTTTACCTGAATGAACGCTGTGGTATACATTTTTTTAAAAAGGACAATTACCGAAAGATTATATTTCAATTAATTGTCAACATTATAAAGAATTAGTCCTAAGGCACATTCCCAAGGAACTTTTCTCTGAAATAATTGACAGGGTTGATTTGCTTTCGCAAAAATTGGTCTATTTTTAAACGTTTACACTCTTAATAGTTATTTTATGAAGGAGATATTTACAACAGGAGAAATGGCGCATAAGATTCATTACGGTTTCTTGAGTATAATTTTCTGTGCGTGATTTTCAAACTACGTCTTCTACTCTATTCTTCAATTTTCGAATGATTCTATTTTTACAGATGAAACTAACGTTCCAGAAGTTGAAAGAAACCGGGAAAGTATTAAAGTCGATTTTGGCCAGCGGATGAGACATACAGAAAATGTAATTTTCAAATGAAAAATTCTAGGAAACACATAATTTAGTTAGCATAAAAAAAAAAATGACGGAGGAATGAAGGCTCTGTTGTAGGTTCCAACTGGCAAGACTTGTGTCTTGTGCACATTGTACCAATGACTATTCCAGAAAAATGAGTGTTAATTTCCTCGAATATTCCCGAACGTCTTCTTTTAAAGTGGCACCTCAATTTTCCGATGTAAACGCAGATTTTCTGTGCTAACTTTATTGCAGAGAAACGCTAATCGATTTAGATTTTAGTCGATACTAATGTTTAACGATTAGCAATTCAATAATGGGTTGACGTTGAGTATAAATGAGTCAGTAGCTTATGAGTGGCTTTTATGAATTTAGAAGATGGTTTTTCTTGTGCTTTATGTTAGAAACTTAGGTGTCTGTAAAAATCCCATATCTTGTGCGCAATCACAGTTAAGTTTTAATTTTATTCTGAAAAGGCAGGTGATTTTTTTATACAAAAATTGCTTTTATGTGCGATGATGGCGTGACTCGAAAAACATGGCTAACGTATTATTTTGCAAAATAGCTATATATTCAATTATCTACTTCGAGTACTTCGGTTAATTCCTTTTCACACCTTTACATTGTAATTTATTACAGGGAAATTTGAAATGATCCTTCTGTGAAACACATGAAATAAAATTGACTCAAACTTAATTATACTCTGTTTTTATTCTTCCTGTGTGATTAATTATATAAGTAGTGAGAACAGTATTTATATAATGCAACTTCAGAAAGTAATTAATTTGTAATAATAATAAATTTGAAAGTCATTCTAAAACGAAACCAAGCTTTAGACATCCAATATCCAAAGAATCTCCCTTGTACCTATTAAGCTGTCTCAGCAAATGTAATTTAGACTGTTTACTATGTGTCGTATGTAACTCATACAGTGTACCCAAATTCAAAAGCACAGCCTCTTGCAAACTCTTAACAGGGTTCCTCGTCATGGCACTTTCCACCAAGAGAACAGCGGCTTCAAGTTTCCCAGTATATAATAAACAAACTGCAATATTGTTTATCAACATCATATTCGAAGGATCTAATGCTGAAGCAGTTTGGAAGCAATTTAAAGCCTCCTGAAAAGCATTTTGAGCCACAGCCATCAGTCCTCTATCTACAAGTTCTCGAACGACTTTAGAGTTCGGAGGAGTTTCTCTAGTAATTGAAAACTTTTTCTCCGCAGCGGAAACATCTCCAAGTGCAAGATGAACTCTTCCTATTGCAGAACTGAGAATCTCAGCTTCCCCCTTTTTCCATTCGATGGAACTATATAAATTCTCGAGAACTTCACTCGCCAGGATGTAGTTTTTCATTCCCAAGGCGCAATTCACAATAGATATCAGTGTCCTACATTTTCTACCACTCCACAATCTTAAAGAATCCTCTCGTTCTCCAGAATCAAATTTGAATTGGCTTCCGTCTTCGCCCAGACCCGATTCTAAATTGTTAATTATTCTTTTTACTGTCGCGAGGACTTTATAAAGATTGTCCAACGCTTGTTTCCCTTTTCCATAATAGCTTGGAATTTCAGCTAGGAGAAGTCTGAAGGAAAAAGAAGCCATGGATCCAGGTCTGGTGCCGTAGAGTTCAGGGTAGAAAATGAAATACATGTCTGGTTTGTCCAAGTTCCCAAAAGGCTTGGATTCGTTTTCGAGAACCTCAGTTTGTTTTAATTTTGTTAGAAGGGAGAGGCGAGTGCACCAGAGTTGAAGAGAATGTGGAGTGTGTTTGCTAGGGTGATTTATCTTTCCGAATCCTTGGCCGTATATAGCTAAAAGGCGACCAGAGAGATTTACTGCTGCTCGATAACATCCTGCGTGGATTAAATTTCGCAGGCCTCGTTCATCCTGAGTCACGTCTGAAACTGTTAAGACATTTCTGCTTGAGGCTTCCTCTTCTCCTAGCAAGTGCAAAGCTGCTTCCTTTATTGGGTCTATCATGTCATCTTGGATCGCCAATCCTGGCATTGTCAACATTTCCCTGTTGAAAAAATCCAGATTTGAAGTCAGATAATTTAAAATAGAGCAGATTGGAACACATAAGAATTCTTCCGTTTTAGAGCCAGTGTTAATTAAATGAAGTAAATAAAATTTACCTGTCTAGGGCGTTTCCACCAGGAGTCGAAGTGGCAATTGTCCTGAGAACTTTTCTCGTAAGTTCTGAAGGAATCCAAGCATCTCTGTGAAAATCACTCGTGGGTGGATGTTCAGATAAGTGTTCCGAATCTCCCAGAGTATCATTATCAAAAAAACTACTTGGAGAAGTTGTCGGAATTTCAAAAACTGGATTTGTAACAGTAGCAAATGCGTCCGATTTATTAGGCGAAACCAATTCGTCAAATATTGTGTGTGCCGTATTATCAAAATATCTACCAAGACCTGTGTTTTTTACTTGTTCGGTAAAAACTTCAGCATCAGTTTCATCCAAATTCGTTGATTTTTGACTCATTTTTGTATTATGATGATTAAAAACAATAAGGCATAAAAAAACACAACAAATATCTACTCTTCCTCTGTTTGTTAAAATCTGGTTAATACACTTTTTTCAACTTTGCATTCTTCTTCAGATGTTCACTTTTAAATTGTTTAATGTCTGAAATCAATATTCACTCTCTTTACCACTATTTTGCCTATATTTTTGTCACTAATTTGACAGACAGATTAATTTATGACAGTTTGACGAAAACAGTTGATACATAACCTAAAAACATTACGTATACGTTATTCTTTTTTAAAAACGAATTATATTTAAATAGAAAATTTAGTATTTAATATTAAAAATGTAGTTATATGTGTTAAGAAGTGCAGAATGTTATTAAATTCGAAAAATCTAAATAAACCTTTAGATTTTTAATTAATGATTTTAAATTTAGTGCTTATTAAGAACCAATGGACGTTGATTGTTTCGCACATGCGCAAAGACTCCAAATGATTCCAAAACAGAATCCTTTTTTCAAATTGTCACGTGGATTTTGAGCATTTTGAGGTTAAACACAAAGTTTTCTGAAATATAATTTTTATATAAACTTAAAAGTGGATATTTACGATGGATGTCGATGAAACAGAACCGCAACAGGATAATCTAAGAATTGATGGAAGAAGACCTGTGGAACTTCGTAAAATTAATGTGAGATTAGGAGTTTTTGGACAGGCCGATGGAAGTGCTTATGTTGAGCAAGGAAAAACCAAAGTTTTGGCTACAATTTACGGCCCTCACCAGGTATATTGTCATTTTAATATTTCTAATATCACATATTTTGATGCAGTACTTTATTTAATTAATAAATCGAACAGCACTCGTTTTTTGAATGTTTATAGATTTTGTTTGTTTTGATCATCAAGTTCCTTCTAAAACACCTATATAGTTTTATTTTATCAATTATACTATATTAATTATTATATCTATTACCTATTTATAATGTGATATGGTTCTATTTATGACTTCTCGAATTTATAGTGTAGAATGTAAATTGTTAAACTTTGGTTTTGTAGCCACGAGGTAGTGCAGCGAGAAGTACAACAAAAACAGTAAAAGGGATAGTCAATTGTCAATACAGCACAGCAGTATTTAGCTTTGGAGCTGGTGAACGTAAGCGGAGACCTAGAGGTGATCGAAAATCCCTGGAACGATCTCTGCAACTTCGACATGCGATGGAAGCAATCATCCAGTTAGACCTCATCGCTCGATCTCAGATCGACATTTTTGTGGAAATATTGCAAGTCGATGGAAGTGAATTTTGCGTTGCTGTAAACGCTGCCACTCTTGCTTTAATTGACGCCGGTATTCCAATCAAGGTTAGTCATCTAGAATTTTGTTCCATTTTCTAATATGACAAATGATAAAAAAAAGAATAATTTCTGAAAATGAGAATGCTTTTATTTCGTCTTTTAGAACTTAAAAAAGGAACCTAATATTTAAATACAATTTAACTATTTCAACAATTAAACTGTAAAATTTTCTTTTTTAGGATTACGCAGTGGGTTGTTCCGCAACAATAACAGACTCTGTAATTACGGAGGACGACAAAGGAGTCCAAGGTGTTGGACTCCTGGATGCAAACTACATGGAAGAGTGCATGCCCGGTGTGACTTTATCAGTAGTTTCCCTTCCAGGGCTTCACGTTGAAGTTCCACTTGGAAACTCGGTCGTCGTCGTTCAAGGTTCTGGCCAGCGACTTCATATGTCCCGATTGGAGGCACTGAGAATGCGTGCCGTTCATGGTTGTCGAGATATCAGAGCGATTTTAAACGAAGCTGTAAGGCAGCACTTAAATATCTACGCCACACACACCATCGGAGAGTGAACAAATTCCGTAAAAAATCAGCCTTGTTTTATAAAACTTTATTTTACTTTATAAAAAATAAATAACTTTATAGAAAACGCTAATTAAAATGCACTTTCTTCATTGATAGGCTTATGCCGCTTATGTATAACATTTGTTAGACTTCTCTTTTTTACTGTGATAAATTTGTATAAAAGTAATTTATTTTTCTGGTATCAAACTCACAAGCGATAAATCTGGGTAACTTATTCAGATTTTAGCGTCGGGATGTCGCTCCATGATCATTCCAACACCCTAGAAAGTGAAAGACAAAAATTAACTTAGCAATTTGTCTTTGAGCTTATTTTTTTTAATTGAAAGGGGATTTACCTGTCCACCAGCGGCACAAGCAGCGATCAATCCAAATTGTTGATCTTCCTTGATCATTCGATTAGCAGTATGCGTGGCTAAACGAACTCCTGTTGCAGCAAACGGATGTCCAATCGAGAGAGATCCGCCCCATTTGTTCCATTTTGCAAGATCTGGGGCTCCTACTTTCCCAGATCGGTGCAAGAACTCTTTTGCAAAGTAATCAGAGTCCAAGGCTTTCAAATTTGCTAGAATTTGAGCCGCAAAGGCCTCGTGGACTTCCCAAACTCCTATATCATTCATGTTCAACTTTGCCTTGTCCAATACCTAAAATTTAGACAAATATATTTTTAATTACAGAATTGAATAAGCGAACTTTCATTTTAGTGGTAGTTTACGTTTAATTGGAAAGCTTCTATACCTTGGGAATTGCGTAGGCTGGTCCAAGCAACAATTGATCCTTAGGATCCTGAGCAACGTAAGTGAAAGCCCTGAGATATGCCTTCGGCGTGAGTCCAAGTTGACGAGCTTTCTCCTCAGTCATTATTAATCCTGCGGAAGCGCCATCAGTGAGAAAAGAGGCGTTCGCTGCAGTGACTGTTCCGTAAGGTTTTACAAACGCTGGTTTCAATTTTGCCAATTGCTCAGGAGTGGAGACTCGAATTCCGTTGTCTTTGTCTATGACGGATTGTTTTCCGGAAACTGAAATTTCGATTAGAGATATGAAGAATTTATATTCGAAAGTATTTGCTATAAGTACATATTTGCAAACTGTAAATTGAGGATTCTAACCAACGAATGGAACGACATCCGTTAAATGTCCTTGTTGTTGAGCCTGGGCAGCCAAAGTGTGAGATCTCAGTGCATATTCGTCCTGTTCTTGACGTGTTACTCCAAAGGCCGCAGCCAAACGATCGCCACTGTGTCCCATCGTCTCGTTCGTTGAGAATTCCGCCACCGCAGGAAGCTGGAACATAAAATAGAGGATTTAGATTTGACCTTAGACTTTGATTAATGAAATATAAAAGCCCTGCAAAAAAATTATTTACTTACATCAGGAATTAAAAACGAAGGTCTTATGGAGGCGAGCAAAGCCAATTTTTGTGCAGGAGTTTTCGCCTTGTTTGCACGCAACATCAGGTTCCGCATACTTCTGCTGTGTCTAATTGGAATATCGGACATGAATTCCACTCCTCCGGCCACAATCGTGTCGTAAACTCCACAAGCGATTAAACCCATTCCGGTTGTTAGGGCTTGATTGCTGCTGATGCAAGCCATCGTAACTGTGTGTGCTGGAGTTCGATCGCTGTATCCAGCAGCCAATGCAGCTTCGCGACCGATATTTGAAGTCCTAACTTCCTGAAGCACTGTTCCGTACACAATGTAATCGATCGCTTCTTTTGAGATACCGACCTTTTTTTGTAAATTACTGAAAAATAGACATAGAATTAATAAACCATTATTAAATAGTAATTAATTAAATGAATAGTAATAGAAAAAGAATTATAAACAAAGAGAACTTACACAAGAGAGTGTCTCGCTAAGTCAACTGCCATGATATCGTTATAATCCGTATTTGCTTGTAAGAAAGGCGTTCGAACACCATCAATGAATACTATATTTTTACCACCCGTTTGGGCGATTTTTGTTGCATAACTCTTCTTTAAAACTCTAGTGCATTCCCAAGAAAGACCAGCTGTAATATAATCATACATTTTGATTAGTTTAAACGGTTTAAACATATCATAAAAGAATTAATACGAAAACTACAATTTTCAATTTTGTTTTGTTCGATAAAATCGTACTTTGAACCTCGGACTTCTAAAGCTTGGATTATTTACCATTTTCACATTATTGATCACCTACATTATCCAAATCTATCAATTATATTAATTAGTTCTAGTTTTAAAATAGAATAAACTTCAAAAGATCAAATTCTTTCCCCTCTTCGATTAAAGCAATTTTTCTCAAAATAATATCCAATTTCTCAAATTAAATAATTTTCTATTAAATAATGAGTTTTTCATAAAAATATTTGCATTTACAATGTTCTACATTTACTTCATTATATCATTTATAGTGTCAATTGTACTTTGACCCTAGGATGTTCCATATTTTAAACTTACGTTATGCATTTATTTTAAGATAAACTGGAAACGTTCGAATTTCAAGAATTTAAAAATTAATAAACTAATTAAAAAGTACTTGCCCTGGGGAACTAGATGATTGAAACGAGGTAAATTTTTTACAATTACTCCCGACATTATAGGAGGTTATGTTAGATCTTGTAGACTGGAGATCGGCGAATTAATTTCTGTGAATGGAAATATATAAATGGTTAATTTTTTATAGAAACAGGTAAATATTTAGTTGTTCGACTTTAATTATTGCATTAGAATACTATAGTTTTATTTAGGCATTTAAATTAACACACCCACTTTTCACTATCGAAACGAAATGAGTTTTCTCGCGGATAACACAACTGCTTGAGGCTTGAGACAACAGGAGAGAGAGAGAGAGATTTATGTTTCACTTTCCTCACTCCAGTGACGTAGCTTTATCAGGCATTATTTTATATTAATTATGTATAATAAAAGCAAAGATATTGTAACTGAATATAAAATTTGTGAAAAATTATATTTTTAATGTTTCTACATACTGAGAAAATTATTTATTGTTATAAATTATGCAAATTACATGAAATTAGCAAGGTCATACCTTAAATTAAAAAATTCTATATTGCCTACGTTCATACCTTGTTGAATACACCGATTCTCGTCCGATCATCGAAGTTAAGCAACAATGGGCGCGGTTAGTACTTGGATGGGTGACCGCTTGGGAATACCGTGTGATGTAGGCATTTTCTTTTTTATATTTTATTGTTATCATCAATTAATTTATTATTAAATAATAATAAATTTATGATTAAATAACAAAGAAAATATTGATTTTAATGCTTAAGGAGATTATAAATTATTTTATTGTGAAATAAATATAATAAATGTGAAAAAATTATTATAATTTGGTTGGAATGAATTTTGATCAATTATGAAAAGAGTATTTGTTAAATAATAATTGTTTTCGTCCAATAAATAATTAGTTTCGGATTCGTAGAGTAAATTTAAGGGTTGTCTCGTGAATAAAATAAATAAAACACTTTTGTAAATTAATCATATATTCTACATTTGCCATTATTATCATCACTATTATCAATAATTACCAATCGCACATTATTTATTTCTAATAACTATTTCATATTGCATACAGCACACCGATAACGCAACAAACAATGAACACATCTCTTTATAGAGAGTTTTTTGTATTTTTTTCTAAAAAAATTAGAACATTGTAATTCTTTAATCACATCAGATGCCCCTTCAAAATTAATTAAAACAACTTCTTCACTTCATTGGCTTTATTTTACAAAAGAAGAATAATAAATATTGAAAATTCTTTTTTTCGCAAAGAAAATGTAATTGAATTTAATTACTTAGCAGAGCATATCACAAAATCTAAATGATTAATTCCATTAATTAATAAAAAATATAGCTAATTTATTCATAATAATGATTAATTATTATATTATTATAGAAATTAAATTAGGAAAATTGAGATCGTGCTTCTAATGTGACGTTCTGAAAGGGTAGATATTCGTACCTTAGTAATTTTCGTGTAAACAGTATTTGCTGCCACTCATTTTATACCCATATAAATATATTAATATATAAGTTGGATTAGTGAAATTGACCTTCATTTTCGAATTTCCTAGAAATTAATCTATATTATTTACAATTTTAAAAAGTAATCTACTTGTTGATCATTTACATTAGACACAATTTTTTAGTAGAAAATTGTTAAAAATTAATTCAAATAACAATTGAAAATAAATATTTGAACAGCATTTTCAAAGCAATAATTTTGATAATGAAGAAAGAATTTTTATTCTTTGTTAGGTAACCCATCAAATTGGTACTTTTTCATCGATCCAACTTTTATATGACAACATTGATAACATCTATACATTTAAACAGTAACTCTTTTGTTTTTCGCCAACCTCATTAGAGTCTTTTTTGTAATTACAACTTCTATTTTTTTTCTCTATACAAAGACACAAAACACTCTCTGATTTATTTCCAGTGACATTAACAAACTGCAAAAAATTCTCTCGCCAATTGCTTTTCTTTCTAAATTAAAATTTCTTCAGTTACTATTTTTCGCTGAATTTTTTCTGACTTTTTTTTACTCGTTGATAGAGACTGAGAAGAAGCAAATATAGTTGATTTATTCATCATTTTTGCTCCAGATTTATTTTAAAAATAAAAATCAATTTTCAGAAGCAAGTACAATATTAATTGAAGCAAAAGAAATGAGTAATTAACCTCATTTGGTTTTCCCAGTTGAGCTGTCACAACCAGCGAGTGTAATTATTTTCAAAACTTGTTTGTAGCCATAGATTAATTGTTAAATTTATAAGTAATAATTAATGATTAGTTAATTTGTGATCTGCTCCAGTTTTCCTCCTTAGGACCGACTTAACAGGTTTATTCTAAAATACTTTCTCCATTTCCATTCAGTTATAAAATTATAGATCCAACAATCAAAAAAATAAATCTCTTTAAATAATTTAATGAACAGAATGTTTATAGGTAGACATAGATATATTACACACGTTTGTTTTATATATTTAAAATATTTAAAATATTTAAATATTTACTTGAATTGAGTTTACAGTCGTTATTGTTTTTTTTTTATCTCTATAAATTTTTCGAATTTTCAATCAATCAAGAACATTTTATTGTCCTTCAAGTATTGACTGAAATTATAAATTGAATCTTTTCGGATTTGCGAATCTCAGATGTTTAGAAAACGGACATTTACATTTAATTATTTATTTATTTATATATAATATAAATCACGTTTTTTCGATGCGGCTCATTGTTTATTCTCTTAAGCCGGTCCTTTTTTTAACGAGACTCGTAGATCCAACAAAATCGGCTGCAAGCGCTCACAGATATGCATTATTTTTTATTTTATAACAATCAATCGACATTTTTTTGCATCGATTAAATTTGAACTTGAAAATTCGTGAAGTGACCTCTTTTTCATTTACATGTGCATTATTTTACTGTATTTAAAATTCCGTCTGAGGTCTTTTCGCCAACCAGGTCACAATTGCAGGTATCTCGTGAACACGTTGTTTTAAAGTGCGAAGTGCTGGATAGTTTTCTAGAGCTGTGCTGCCAAAAATTTGCTCAAAATTTTCGAGAGCCACTGCGAAAACGAAATCTGTCCAGGTAGTCTGAAAGAATCAAAAATTTATCAAGCATTAATTATTTTTGTGCATGGTTATTGATTCAGTCGTTAAAGAAATTCAATTTCACCCATTTCGGTATAAAAAAATTGGTTTAAATATTTTATTTACATTTGAGCCAACAGCGAATCCATTATTTTCGGCAATTGTTTGCTCGAATTTATTGAGGTAAAAGGGAATAGTTTCCTTCATCAGTTTCACTTTTTTGTCTTCTTTCTTAAATGGATCTTCTTCCGTTCTATATTGAAATAGTTCTGAAAATAAAATGAACAGTTTAATCGCTTTTAAAAATTAATTGATATATTTTAAAGATTATTCAAGCTCAAAACATTGCCTAAATCTTTTTTCTTTTTTTTTATACTATCCCTTACCCTGTTTAAGATCCCCCAGGGTGTCGACGAGTACATCGCACAACATAGCCTCCCACTCATCTTTACCAGTGAGTCCGTGTTTGCGTGCCAAATACCGGGCCACCGCATTACTTTGCGATATCAATTTGCCGTCAATTTCCAATACCGGTAGCATTCCATAAGGCATTGCTATAATAAAAAATATTCTTTAATAAATTTGAATAAAAGCCAAAGTTTACATAAAGAGTTTTGTGGCTTTAGAAGTCTAGAAAAATGATTTCAACGCATTATAAATGAAAGAAATCAATTGAACTTTTCTATTTTTCAAAATAGATTTCAGTGGCTACACTCACATTTTTTAATTTCCGGCCAGCGTTCTTTGGGAATTCTTTCATCGATGTAATCGATACCAGCGTAGGCGAATATATAACGAATGTGTTCGGCTCTACCTCGAGCATTGAAGTATATTAATTTGTATTGGGGCTGATCGTCTGTCATTCTACAACCCTTTAAAATACAAAAATGAATATTTATTAATTTCTTGTTCATTTTGAATTAAGAAATTTTATTTTATAAATTATAAAAATTAATAATTCTTCAATCATCTGAACATTTTTTGCCCATTAAAGTACGAATTCCTCTAATTATGTTTGATATTTTAGTAAATACGAGGAATTTGTTCAATCCTCGACTTCTGAAAAGAAAACTATCTGAAGCAGAATAGATATTCATCCATCTTCACCTCTTTACCCGGTGTCCCACTTTTGAGGCACAGCATTGAGGATTCCAAGAGGGACTGACGAACTCTTTACCCTAGTAAAGTTATCTTCAACCTGGCTATAAACGAACATCAATTTCTTTCGGGACCAAGTACTGAATGAACTCTAAATTGTTCAATGAAATATAAATGCTTTGACCAGGGTGAAAGCCTTTTATCAATCTCTTATTTGGTTCTTTTCACTTGAGTAAAGCATTCCTCTTAAACTGGCTCTCTAAATCTGAATCAGTGGAATTTCATTGGAGAATCAAAATATTGGGTATATCCAGGGCTGCCACATAGTCACTTAAGTGACTTTTAGTCACTTTTTTTTTGCAAGTCACTTTTTAGTCACTTTTTTAAAGGAACTAGCAAACCAACATTATTTGTTTTATATCTTACAACTTCAAGTCATTTAAAAGTCAATCACTCTCTTAATCTAAATCAGCGGAATTTCGCTGTTTCTTATTTAGAGAGCAGCCTTTACGAAATTCAAAAGATTTTTAGGATTTTTAAAAGATTTCGCAACATTTTAAGGGGTTTCAGGATATTTCACGGAATTTTAAAGGAATTCATTAAATTTTAAGAGATTTTTAGGAACTTTAAGGAATTTTAAGGGATTTTAAATGTTT
>JAUESH010000008.1:1304709-1317754 GCA_032275165.1 Synergus magnus | reverse complement strand
ATATACACTAATTGAATCAGTGGTATACTTATAGCTGAGAATCAGTGAAATTTCACTGATTCAGATTAAGAGAGTTGGTAACATCACTTTTTAAACATAGGATATTAATTTATTAAGAACAACTCGCGACAATTACAATGTCGCCTTTTTTCCAATTTACTATATTTAATAACAATTTGTCAGAATTAGTTTTAAATTCAGTGCTCAACTCTTTTTTATCTTCTTTAATTTATCTGAATTTAGTTTTGTGTATCTGTTTTATTTCCGTAGTCCCCCATTGGTTTGCATTCTTGAATAGTCTCATCACTCTTGTCCATTACAATTAATTAAAATTTTCCTCATGTGTAATTTTATATTGATGTCATTCTAGGTCGTTCACATCCATTATTTATTCTCGTCTTGTTATATATAATTCTACTCTGCTTTTATTCTTCTAGGTTTATCATCATCATCAAATATTTTTGTTTCTCTTATCAATATATTCGAGATTATTCAGTGAGTGATTTTCAGAGCTGAAAACAGTTTAGCAGAGATAGAATGATACAATGTATAATATAAATTAAATTGCATTTTGATGTTCGCCTGCGTGTCAATCAATTTAGCAAGAGTAATTGCGATGTACCTATGAATAAACGTACGAATAAAATTTGATTTACGATTTTCATTTAGAAAAAATTTCACTTTCTATTCTACAATATTATCCTTTTCTATTATATAAATAATATAAGTGTATAGAAATATATATATAAAAAGTTCTTTCTAATTTCCATTATAATAATTCCGTTGGGTATTTCTTCTAAATGAAATTTCTTCCTTCTCCCGTCTGATTTGTCCGGACTTTTATCACTAGTCTAGCTTCCAAGTAGTACGAGTTGCACTATGGTAAGACCACGTGTTCAAGTTACGAAATAAGCCAAATCGTACTTTTACGGAGGACGCTAAGTGAATAAAACCCAAAAGAAGAAAATATCTCTCCTTATTCTCCGAAAGCTCCACTCTAGGGAAAAGTTCTCCCAAAGAAAGGAAATGAAATATAATTTGAAAAAAGTGTATGGACGTTAGATTTCATCCGGAACCTGTAGCCGGTCCTGTTGGGCTAACCTCAGGATTTCCGTGTAATACTATCGAATGTGACGTGTCCCCGCGACTACACATTAAATATTATGTCGTGCTTGGGTCGGTTAATTGATCAGACCAAGCCAGTTAGTTTCATTATGTTGCCTCCATCTTCGTGAGTTTCACACAATGGATGCCTCTCCCAGTATCGGGGCCACTAGGCCTGTCAGCTGACTGGATGCTTTTCATTGTACAGAGACTATTCTACAAATTTTCTGGGCAATTTCCATCATATTTTAGGGAAGTGATCGAATATCTTTATCATCTTCCCATCTTTTCGTATAATTACACTAAATACACTAAATACACTAGAATAAATAGAAAAATTCCAGATATTGAAAATATCCAATGTAAAACATTAATCAACTAATAATGAACAAAATCTTACAAAGTATGATTTTTTAATTTCTTTTGTTAGAACTCTATCTTAATTTTAAAAGTAGACTTTTACACCCATTTTATTTTTCATCGTTTCAGAATTAATGTCGAGATATCTCTTGAAATTAATCCAGGAATCCTTATTTAAAACTTGAATCCTGATTAAAGAAATTTCAATATCATCAAAAGTGAGGATAAAAGACATCATAAACATCGTTAATTGAATTTTAACCTTGAAAACAGCGATGAGCATACAACGTTGAGCGGATTTAAAGGCTGATTATAAAAGCCTTTGAAATTTAAGTAGCTCCATATTTAGTATTTTTGTAACACTTAAAAAATTTGTCTTTGCCTTTCATTCTGTTTAACATAAAGTCTGGTCAATTAGGTTCTCTCTGTAAACTCTGCGTCCTAAACGTCCGTAGCACGTGGCGCGTAAATTGCTGGTCGACGTGCCTTAAAAATCATATTAAATCCATCAGAGTCCTTTTATTTACTATCTACATATATATATATAGCTTTCATAATGAATTTTTTCATTTTTTACATGAATTTTTCAAACCGAATTAGGAAGTAAGAAATATATAAGCTAGAGAGGTGTTTTAAGACCCGCTGAATGGATAAATTAATTAGTTAATTAATTAGTTAATGGATAAATCGGTCTTCTGTGAGATCGGCGTTGAATTCATGAAATAGTAAATGAAAATTGTGAAATACGTGACTGACTAGACTTGCACATCTTTCGTTGGCTAATGGCAGTGACAACAATAGGGTCGAGTTCTGTCTAAACGATGCAGGGCCTCTAAAAAGTCGCTATATAGAGTCATGTTTTGTTATCGCGAGAGTTACGAGATAGTGGAGTTTAGTGCAAGGTTAGTCTGCGATGAGTGAAGTGGTGATCGTCTCTCCTGACCGTTTCCCTCGGTAGCACGGAAACCGACCCAGAAGAGGTGCGATTGCATTGTGAGTAAACCATAAATCTTGTCATTGATCCTCAAGAATCACATCAGAAATAGGTTCTGATTTTTCTCTACGATAAAAATCAGACAATAACAAATTGCGAATTTTCTAATGCTGGATTCCCATCTTCAGTCGTGTGATTCAAAAATAAAAGTGCTAAAGAAACTTTATACTTTCCTCGTTCGAAAATTCCATCCTCAATAAATATTTCAAAACTTTTTAATTAAGTTGGTATTCAAGGTGATGAAAAGTAGTGATGTCATTCCATTTGGGTTGATAAAAATGTCTTTGACTATTTAAAAACAATTAGTTGAGAGAGCTTACACGAAATTATCACGTGTTCTAGACTTTTCTCAAGAAGTAAGAGTGAGTAAAATACTATGTTAAGATTAATGACTTTTAGACTTTGGTTTGACTATTTGTTAATTAAGCGATTGAAATAGTTTTAAATTGTTAAACGAAAAGTATAACTGACAATTCAGTTTCAAGTGATATTAATTATAATTCGACTACGCAGGGGATGCATCGTTTTTAATTGTTTATTATTGAGCATCGCAGTTTCATGCATGACGTATGAAGATTAATAATACGTTTTTTAATTCTCCGCATTGAGAGCCAGCCATTATTTTCGTATCAGTTGTATATTTTATTCAGAATAAAATTTTGTTGTGCAATCAATTTAGGGATGGCGAATCACTCGGTCAGGTTGAGAATAATTAATTGGATGTCTAATCATTCGCAACAAATTCCTGAAGTTTATCAATCTGATAAACATCAAGTCGAAGAGACTGTTCATTAAACTTTATCTTTTATCTTTCATCTCCTTTATAGTTGCTCATTAAAAATGAGATTAAACTAAATTTATGTTATAATTAAAGACTCTCTTCCATTTCAATATGATAATGAAAGACTACCCTTTCCATATTTAATAATAGACTCCCTTTAATTTAATACTAATTGCTAGACTGAATAAATACTTTTAGAATCAAATTTTAATATTCGGATATGATAATGTGAAGAAGAGAAGTCTATAATTTTAGACATATGGATTAAATAATGGAAAGGGAAGTCGACTCTTCTACATTTCTATTTAGAAGATGAATTTGACTGCATTGATTAAAAGACCTGCTATCACACTCGACACTTATTAATTTATATTAATCACATCAGTGCGGTTGAATTGTTGATCATTATTGAACACGTGGTTGGGGTAAATTTCCGCTCAAATTAAATAAAACTGTCTTTCCCTCGAAGATCAATTTTTTAAATTGATTTCAAGCTATAGAAATTTAAAAATATAATGTAATGTCAGGACAGATACTGAAAAAAGAATTTCTTCACATATCAAAGGCGTACACGTATCTTTTCACTGAAAGCAGATATTTCACCCTTTTATTCAAGCTTTTCTCGGAAGATAGTTCTATACCAAAACAAGAATTCCTTTGAGAAGAAATAGATCTCAGGTTACTTAGAAAATCAAAATCAATAATGAAAATAAATGGAAAATCTCAAGGTACGAATTTGCAGATATTAGCCCATAAGAAAGAAAATGTGAAAGGGGAAGATTGAAACTAGTAAAAAATGAGGGATAATAAAATAGGCATAGATCCGAAAAGTAGTTAATCAGTCCTGTACGACAGGTAACTCGTCCCTATAATGACGACCTTAGTAGCTAGGTATCTCTGCAGGATTTATGAAGCTTAGGGAGCTTTTTCATGGGCTGAAAGCTTCGGTTGGTTCTCGGCGTAGCAACCAGTAGAATCGATACGAAAAGGGCATTCTAAAAGATAGAAGATAGGTTTCAATACGAGCCTATGGATATTTTAACTTTTATGCGTTGCATGTTAGAAACCGTAGAAATGGCGGTAAATATTTTCTAGGTATCTCTAATCACTCTGCTTTTTCCACGTGTGGAAATAGTGGATTATTTCCAAGAATAATCGTCTACATGGACTTGCAAGCTCATGTAATTTTTCCTTCTGTGACCTACTCAATTTCCAAATAAGATATTCATACACCATTTTACCCAGTTTAAAAAACCTGACGATATTTCAGTCGCATAATTCATTTTGAACATTTAAAAAATATTTCTCTCGGAGATCCCTGAACTCTTTTTCTTTCCACGGTGATTTACTCAAAACCATCTCAAAAATCTTTTTGGTATAATGATACAAGCATAAAAGTCATTGAGGAACTAAGTGGCATGTTTCCGAAAAGATTTGCGAGGCTTTAAAAGTCACGTCAGTTCCCAATGACGTAGAACTTGGCTAATAAATTCCAACAAAAGTTCCATTTTATTGCATTTGTATCCTGAAGACCTTCTCAAGCTTGTAATTTTCATCTCCGAAGCGTCGGAAGTTTGACGTAAACTTGAGTATAAAAAATTCACTTTCCCAGAGAAAAAGGAAGTCTGACTGAAGCCTTTCTCCTGTTTCTGGTTTCCTGAAGTCTCGAGTCTATTGTTGAAGCTTTCGCAGCGTATTCTCTTTCATTCCTTCTGAATAGGTCCAGAAATAACTAGCGATACCCTTCTAAAATTATATATCTATAGAAATGCCGTATTTAGAGCGTCATTTTGCCTTTAATTAATTATTTATTTAGAGAAAGATGACTTCTCTTCGTGAATATTAATGCAAGGAAATTCTTGAAAGAAATTACTTTCTTTAGGAAGCATCTTGGAGAACACACAGCTTTCAAGACGACAAGCAATCGTTCTCGCGAGGAGTTTGCTTCCATGCATAAGGCATGAGGTTGCTTTTTGGTATTATGCACACGCGGAACAAATTCAATCTTTTGTTTCGCTACGAAAAGCTCAGTTGGGGAAATATTAATTTTTTTCTCTTGTCAGATGAATATCAAAGAAGAGTATCATCTTCAAACTAGTCGACTTTCTTTTCGTTTACAAATTCTAAGAAATGGTTAAAACTATCAGCTGGGCTTATCGATCGGAACCTTTGCCAGAAAATCACTGTTCTTGAGACTCTATTCATTTTTCAGGTTTCAAGTTCTTCTTTTACTCTGTCTCTTTGAGCTCGTTAAGTCTGTAGGAAGAAGGAGCGAAAGCCTCTTCGAGTAGCTTGTAGTGGCACATAATTTGTTCAATTAAGCCCCAACGCCTTCCGCCATGATGGAATCCTAGCACGAGTCTAATTATCGCGACGACACAGACTTGTTTGACCCTCGTGAGCCTTTCATGAAATTTCAACGATGTAACCATGAGGCTCTCGTTCCAAGCTCTCATAATTTCAGTTAAGTAACAGCAAGGTCGTATGCTTGACAAGTTTCTATATCAGCACGTGGACCAGTCTCGTGGCGCACTCTCAGCTTTCATATAAATATATTAAGAACCGCCACACTCTCTTTTTATAGCACCCCGAAGAGAAATTCTGCATGAGAGGAACTTCAGGGAGTTGCTACAGCTTCGTCAAGGAAACTTTATTCCTTGGAAAACTAATGCCTTCATTCAGATCCTTTAATAATTAATCAAATCGAGCCCGACAGTTGACAGACATTCAAGAGTTCACAACCACAATTAAAAATGTTTAAAACCACCCCCTAGAACATATTCCTCCTTTTATAACATTATTCGTGCAATTTTTGAAGCTGCGACTTTGATTTGCAACTCCTACAATCATGAATTCGACAGATTATAATGGCTAAAGAGTTTAACTCAATTTGTAGTCCATTAAGCAAAAGAAATATAGATTTATGACTCGAATCCAGATTCTCAAACAAGAAGGATTTATTGAGCAAGCTCATTAAGGCGATTCTCGCCACTAAAAATGAAGTTTAAAGTAGTAAAAGGAAAGTTAGGAGAACTGAGTAGCTTCCTAAGTTGGTATCACACGGAAGCAGTACTGCCCTCGCATTTTAATAGTCAGCCAAACTTTTTATCGAACCTCTGCTGTCTTCTCTTTTAGAAGCGTTCTCGTAATTGCGAATTGCCAGTTTCCTCTTTTGAAAATAAATTCGCATCCTCAACGATCGGTAATTTTCGAACTTATGATCAAGTTTATCGAGAAGATCACTGATTAAAATTATCGTTATTATTATCGTTATTGTAAAAAATAATAAAGATGAATTCTTTCATTCCAATGAATTCCCAAGGAAGTATTTCACCTCTTATTTTCCGCTTCTGTGCTTATGAAGAAATCGAAAAAAACTACCTGACATATAACTGCACTTTTCTATCGAAGCCCGTAGAATTATATACGGAACCTCTTCTTTTTCTCTGAAGTTTTCCTCAACGGAATAAGTTTCGACAAAAATCATTGACCGGAAGTCAATTGCCGATCACTAGCTGGGTAGGCATTTGCCTCAATACCCTTATTGGAATCTACTGTATTTCGAGCGAACTTTGTCGGGATAAATTTCAACTGCCCCGAGCTCGAAGCGAATCAAGTTTAAATTGAGTCGGCGTGAAATTAAGTCTTGTAAACTATGGGATCTCATCGAGACCGGAGAATGCTTAATAAGAGTGGCCGAAAACTAAGTTCAAGCTTAATTCTTATCGAGCTTCGCTCTCAATCTTGAGACATTCAAACTAGAGAATATTTAGACATCAACTTCGAAATTAAAAAATTTCTCATCAAATTTCTAGATTTCTATTTGAAGAATTTCTCTCTCACTCCTTTCTTTTCTTTTTCTTTCTCACACATTCTTTTTTTGTTTGCTAACGAAGTAGGGTTTCATTGCATGTCGAGAGGAAATTCCACCCAATCTTGTTTATGTTTTTTCAAAAATAAGAAGTCGAGGAAGCTAGACGACGTCACTTATCTCTTTATTTGACGAGGCCAAGGGGTTGATCACGTGACGATCTTCGCAGTTTCTGATGTTGACGGAACAAACAAGAGGACCAATCTCGGACCTCTTTTTTCCCCCACGACCTCGTTTTTCGCACTTACTTCCGCCTTCTTTAATTCCGTGTTCGTCAGTCATTTTTCCCTTCTGGCCAGAACGCAGGGTGATTGAAAGTCTGTGAAAAAAATGGGCCACGTCGACCAGCGATCGATTCCCGTTAGGGATAGGAAATGTCAGGTGCGGGTTGGCTTGTGGTGGGAGAGCAGAAGGGAGGATAAGAAATTTAAATTGTAAAACGAGGGAGCAAAGTTTCGCCCTAATCGTTAAAGAGGATTCACTTCAACTTGTTTACCACTTCGACTTGAGTAAACAACAGAGAAGTACCTTAAAATTTCTGTTAAATTATACTTCCAGTTCGCTTATTTCAATAATAAATAATTAATTAAACTAAATTAAATTAATTAGTTAATATTCATTCTATATAAAAAATAAAGCACTAAGTTTCCTTTAAAATCAATTATTTTCTGGACAAGCATGACTCAAGAAAATAAATTGAAGCTTCTTCTATATTGCAATTTGATACTCTTTTTATGGCTTACTAATAATGAGACGTTTTTGAAAAACAGTTTCCGATCCTTGTGTTTCTGTCATAAACAATATTATCAACTGAACCGTGAAGGTGGATCGGACGAATTAATCTCGGTGGGATTTCAAACTTTGGAAAATTCCTTTTTCCTGTTTACGCCTCAATTATTCACATAATTTGGTTCTCGTAAAAAATTTAAAGTCCACTGCAAAATGATTTATATTTCCGGATGGATTTTGTGTAATTATTCTAAATGCCTTTTTTGCTTCTTAATTGTTAATATATTACTGTAATTGACTACGAGCAATTCTTTTCTGAGGTAAACACTAATTACGACTGAATAACTTCATTTATTTTTAAATAATTAACAGTAGTAATTTAATTAATTATCATGGTATCGAAAATTGATCAAAAGCTAGAGTGACATTTCAAATTAAGCTTTGTGAGGTTTTAGTATAATAGTACAATAATAATGTATTAGGTTCTCTTTATGAAATAAACGATGAATATACGACTGATAGCATAAAGTCAATAATTTCAACATAATGAAACTCCATGATCTGACATATTTGTGACATATACCATTAGCTAACTGTCACATTCAACTCTCGCATTCAGGACAATTATGAGTATTCGATGTAAATGCATTAGAAGAGAATTTTCCTGCGTTTGCATCCAGGAAAGAGTTTAGGATTTCACAAGCATCAAGCAACAAGAGCAAAATTTCTCGTGATACGGGAATTCTGAGTTTTTATTACTTTTCCTGCTTTACGTGTGCTGGGAATGATCAATGCTAAAAGTTGAAATTATGACCATGCGTATGACTAAAGTTTTGTAATTGAAAATCTTGTTTGATGTATGAACGAACTCTTCACCGAAGAGAAAGTAATCTGCTTTTAAAATTACCAAGATCCTACTTTAATCTTTTCCTATATAGGGGACTTCCGATATTAAAAAAATGTACATTTGAAAGTACGTACGTTTTTAAAGGGAAAATTAATTTCAAGTTTGCATAAAGGTTTAATCCGATCAAATATTTACCTATAAGAGTATGAGAAACTAGCTGTGAAAAGGTAAAGGTAGCAATCTACCTTCCTGAAGAATTATCAATCAACCGCGTGATGTAGATTACAGAAGTTAATGATTGTCAGCCTTGATATACGTGTTAGCCAATGAATTATTGATGAAAACTGAATTCATTTAAATGAAACGTCACGAAATCTTGTAGAAAAATCCAAGAGCAATCTAAAAAACAGAAAAAATATGTATATTAAAAAAATTATACACGTTTATTATAAACAAAGCCACACTTAGTGGTGAATCGGTGAATTTCTAAAGCGACCTTCAAGTCCTTCTTTCTTCCTCTTACAATGAAGGAATCGAGAACTCTGCAAAGTCACAATAAAAATAAAGACAAAAACGGATTTGCTTTTACACTTTTGTTCCGCTCAATTTGAGGCTTTTTCTTCTAAGGGTGCTTTGCTTTTTGTATTTCTGCAAAAGCAAAAAGCTATGACAAGAGTATATTTGTATTATTTTTTTAATCAGATTTAATTACTCTGGTCGTTAAGCATTGGCTTAATTTTTCTCTATGTATGTTACCATTTTTCATTATCAAAGTTTTTCATCCTTTAGAGAAGAAAAAATGCACGACAAAAGTTAATTTTAGAAAATAACAATTATTTTACAAGGTTTGGTTAATGAACGGGCATTTTTTATGATACATGCAATTACAGACCAGTTATTGAAATCTAACAAGAAAATATGGGACATTTGACTAATTATGACATTTGCAATTTTTGCAGCGTCTTAAAAAAATAACATAGGATATTATATGGAATGGACTTGAATTAACTTCGAATTAACCAGGAAAGTAAACATTTAATATTAATTTCTTGGTGTAAATTTTGCAAAAAGTCTTTTTGGCAATGCCCATCGGATCGAACAACCGCAGTCGATAATAAAAAGTAACAATACGCGACCTTAATTACCGAAGCGACCGCAAAGCGATTTCCTAGAGCCCTCAAAAAGGCACGAATGCGGATATCCTTGCATGAATTTGCAATTATTATTTCAGGAGTGACTATAATATATTTGAATATTACCTTAAGGTCAACCTAATCTCTCTGATCTTCATAGCTTGTTATAAAACGCCATTAATTATCGTCGATGCATTTTTATCAGTAAGAATTTTTGTAATTTTACTGCACCGGAATCATTACTATCAGTTTTTAATCATCTATATCCAATATCTTTTATTAAAACTTAATTTTAAGTTTTTTTCTTATCAAGAGCATATATTCTTGATTGGAATACTTAAAGACGTAATTTCATGTTATAATAGTGCTTGTAATTAGTAAAAACGCCGAATACTAATGTGTTTACGTGAAATAGAACGTGATACACAATTGCAGATATTATGCAATATATGGTATAGTACAATCGACAAGTACAGTCAACAGATATTGATTTACTCGCTTTAAGAAGCCTGATTATTTATTCTTATAAATTATTCCTCCATGCAAATAATTATCTCGCTACCAAGCTATACAGTATGAATATATCCGTATTAATTGTAATTACTGTATCATATTTTACTATTTCTGTAGTTGTCACAACCGTAGAGTTTTTTTCGTGTATATTGCATTATGTCACGAATTTAAAATTAATTTAAAATGTTGATAACTACCGGAAAAAACAAAAGAAAAAAAGATGAAAAGGTAACTGAGGATAATAATAAATAGATCAAATCTTATCAATACTTTATTAATACAGAGTCTTTAAAAATAGTTTTCGAGATATTTATCTGTAGTAATAATGAAGTCTTTTTACAATCCTCATTCATGTAAGAACAATCTATAAATGTCCACATCATATAATCACAGATAATTGATTTATAATCACATGTGTCACTTACATATAAACATTATAAGCGTTATTTTGCAATTAGACTAAAATATATCAGTAAATCATCGTATGTTTTACCCTCATGTATCATTCATTGCCAATATCGACACCTTGTTATTTATTTGTTTACATTCGATTATATTTCGTTCGTTTACATTAATTTTGTTCGATTTACAATCATTTTGATAATATTTTCCATGATAGTAAAATCTCAAACACTAATATTTGTTTGTGATTTTCTCTGCTGATACTGTTAATTTCACGAAGATTTTTCTCAGATGTGTAATGTGTATATATGCTATCATGTTAATTTTTCCACCTATATTCTTTATGATGATTTTCCCTCTGTTTGACAATATTACAATCTTCTTTGCATTTTTCAACCTCACTTTCTAATCAATGTTTAATTTTTCAATCTTTCAATCTTCTTAATTTTTCAGTTTGAATACATTTTACCTCGCTTCGAAACCTAGTTGTGAATTTATTAAAATACCTCTTCTTTCTCTGACGTAATATCAGTAGCTATATAAACGGTGAAAAACGCGGCAGCTAGTTATTATTTTTGTATTTCTTTGTCGGACGATCGATAAATAGAAACGGAAATGGTTTGAGAGAATGAGAGAGGAATCTGAATATGGGGAAAAAATTCATTGGAAAAAATGTCGTAAAATTCTATATCGACAAGTCGTTTCACGAAGACGTGATCCGAGGAATACTTTTTATGAGGTACGAACTTCCGCGTTATTTTTAAGGTCTTTAACCGTAAAAGGTGAGCCGTTAAGGACGGATTAAAGTTATAATAAACGTATTACGTTTTCCGAGCTTTCACATCTCCAAAACCTCTTCTACCCCTTTATCAAGAGGACATGGTCACAGAAAATCATTTTTATCATTTCATCATTACATATTTGCTTCTTGTATGTGAATTATTTTCCAACAGTGAAGTCTCGCTGCTCTTATCAGCGATTAAATTCAATTAAAAGAATAATTATATGGTACACGAATTAATTGAATTTCACGCAGGAGGGAAAAGTGATGAAATCAGTTGGTAATTGATTAAGAAGGTAGTTAGTACATTGTCATACTTGAATGAAATTCTGAGAAATGATAAATGAATGCATCGTCGAAGGCCACTGCCAGGGTTGAGCTGGGATTAAACTGCACTTGAAAGAGATTAGTTTAGCGTAATTTCGTATTCTATTCTAAAAAATTGGAATATTCAGTAACTAATTAAAACAACTACAGTCTGCGATTATAAAAATCTATTAAAAGGGGATGCTTAAGTACTATTTTCCATAATGATTACAAAAAATGAATCCTAATTAGGAATTAGCAGACAAATTACGTTATTGTACTAATATTGCATTGTGTAATAGGGATTGTTCACGACATCTTCCTCTGCTGTCCTTCCGATCTTAGAGGATTGTTTTGAATCCAATAACGAAGAAATTAATTGCTTTCTCGTGATGAGAAACGTCGGAAACTGTCGCAGCTGCGACGAGAAACATCTCTTGTAAAGATACGTCCCATCGCATTACTATCCAGAAATCGAATTTCAAGAAAATCTCTTTTCCGACCGGAATCGAGAAATAAAGTTTATATTGCAAGGGAAAACAAAGTAAAGCACTCAATCTTTCAAAGGAAGCTTCTGCGGGAATCTTATTCTGATTTCTAATAATTTTCCCTTCCTGGGCACAAATCGAATTTTTCATCAAATTTACATAAGCAGAAATGCAAAATGAGTCACAAAATGTTAATGCTAATTTTCATCCTAAAAGCACACTTTCTAAATTCGATGCTTTATGGGTTTTTGAAATTGTATTACCTTCTATTCAAGTTGTAACCAGTTTTTACTGGAATCTTTATCTTAAGTGAATTTTTATCTTTGAAAACCTAGAAAATGATTAGACGATGAATCCATCCTACAATTTCTCTTTAGGACCATTACTAGAAATAAAGCGATGATGACACTAAAGTATTTTCCCGCAATGTGTCCATATTTTTACACCACTTTAATTCGAAGAATGGCATAAAACATTTTACAACCGACGTAGTTGTAACTTAAATGCCAACCTCATCAGTCTCATCACCTTTTGAAAAAACTGTAACGGATTCTGCGAAACTGCAAAGAAGAATTCATAAAATATTAATCGTAAACGTTTTCCCAGCGAATGTGCTTTCATTTGAAGAAAACAATTCACACGCGGCAGTTTAACCGCGTTAATCTGTATTTACTGCAGTGCAATTGTCTTTTGTAATCGACGGACATAGGAAGCATGATTCTATCGTTCTATGATA
>JAUESH010000008.1:1261782-1304609 GCA_032275165.1 Synergus magnus | reverse complement strand
GAATTTTAAAGAATTTCAAGAAGTTTCTAGGAATTTTAAAAGATTTTCACAAATTTAAACGGATTTCAAGAGATTTTTATGACTTAAAATATTTTATGGGATTTAAAGGATTCTAAAGTTTATCAGAGATTTTTAAGAATTCTAAGAGATTTTAAGGGATTTCTAGAAAGTTTAAAGGATTTTAACGATTTCAAACGATTTTTACGAAATTTGAAAGATTTTTAGGATTTTCAAAACATTTCGTAGAATTTTAAGGGATTTTTAATTTCGTAGAGTTTCGAGGAATTTT
The DNA here is from genome assembly GCA_032275165.1 of Synergus magnus. Classification (NCBI taxonomy): domain Eukaryota; kingdom Metazoa; phylum Arthropoda; class Insecta; order Hymenoptera; family Cynipidae; genus Synergus; species Synergus magnus. Next base: position 1,304,320 of record JAUESH010000008.1, on the reverse strand, counting down.
AAAGGATTTTAAAATATTTTAAATGATGTGGAATTTCGAAGAATTTTAAGAAAATTTAAGACATTTTTGTGATTTTTAAAAGATTTTGTAAAATTTTAAATGAATTCATGGAATTTGATGAGATTTTTTTATAAACTTAATGTATTTTAAAGGATATAAAGGGATTTTATATGTTAATGTAGTATTTTAATGAATGTCAAGAAATTTCTAGGAAATTTAAGAAATTTTCACGAGATTTAACGGATTTCAAAATATTTTTATAAGTTTTAAAATATTTTGTGGGATTTAAAGGATTTTAAAGTTTGTTAGGTAATTTTATTTAACTTGGATTTCAAGAGATTCATGATTTTAATAGTTTTTGTGGATTTTTAAGAGATTTCAAGATGTTTCTGGGAGTTTTAAGAAATCTTAACGAATTTTACTAAGCGATTTCGAAGGTTTTCGTGAAATTTTCTTGCGCCATTAGTTTGTTTTTCTTCTTTCAACTTCAAGTCATTCAAAAGCCAATCAGGTTTGCAACAACAGTGTATGCGAGATTTTCGAGACATTTCGTTACACCACTTTTTTAAGATAGGATAGGTTTCTAAGATTCATTGAAAATCGTCATTTTCGGAGAATTCGAACAGAATGCCTTCTTTATGGTTCATTATTTATGTTTTTGCAATCCTCTGAACCTTTCGGAGACGTTAAGACATTTTTTAGATATTTTAAATGGAAAAGAAAATCGGCAGATTGAAAATTGCGGATTCACGTTGAATGCAGAATAGTGAAGCCTTCCTGGTGATACGAAGTTGGTAAATAGTAGGCGATATTAACACACTTATCAGTGCAAAGATAATTTATCGAAATCTGATAACTACCAAATTGGAGATATATGTTTTTATTTGACAGTGCCAAACATTTGTAAATGCAAGTAACGCAGACTTGATAATGAGAGCACTGTAATTTTCCAAGCAAATGGGTCTCATGCAGATTGATGCATGCATGCAAATTTTTAAACAAACATACATCAGTCATGCACAGATATTAATAAAAATGTATATATCAATATTATATTGTAATCCAAGTATTAACAATAAACAAAATTTCAAAATTGATTAACTTTTGTCAGTTTCTTCAGTAGACATTTTTTAAATCAAATCTTTCTTTCTTAGATTTTTTTACGGTTTCAGACAAAGAGTGTTTCGTTACGCGTGGAACTCTAATAAAAGTTTTTTTTGAGATAATTAGTGTTAAACATGATGAAATAATAATATATAATTATGAAAATTAAACGGTTTTATAGATCTGTATTAAAACTGACAATTTCAGTTGGCATTGGCATTGTGAATTAATTAGATTGAACACTAGAGGATTCTGTAATTTATAAAATAGATCGACCACTCATTTTAAAATGCAATGCGGGGAAAGAATCATATTTGAAATACATTTTAGAATTAATGTGTTATCATCTATAAGTACATATTATGCAGTCAATGTTGAAATAGGGCTTCGATCGTCGTCATTGAGACTTTTTTCGCTGTCACTATGAAAAGAGAAATAAATACTCAATTTTTCATGGAAAAGTTTCTTGCCATGCCTGTTATCAATAGAGGAAAAGGTACGTGGCAAATCTCTTGGGACGGAATAAAAGCCGCGAAAGGAACGACACACGTTCGACAGACAGGCACGTCACTTTACTTTTGCAAATCGAGATCCGTTTCGTAAGTGACTGCAGGGGAGTGGTAAAGCCATGTCAGAAAATCATTTCCTCTACTTACAACACGTTCGTGAAAACTTACTAAGGACATTCTACAGTGTACAGCTAGCCTTGGAATATTCGTAGAAATACGTGATAGTTTTATTTCAGTGCACGTGGCACATAAAAAGGGGCTCAGTTCTCTCCAAGTTCGTTTAGTCGATAAAATAATTGTTGGAAAAATTCTGCTAATGATTTAATTACTTCGATTTAAAATGATCTTTCATTCGTCTTGAATTAATCATACTTAATGTCGATTTTAACGCCAAAAACATGCAAGAGTATAACATATATAGAATGCATATCCCTCTAAAATTTGTGCAATGCATTTCATAAGCATTGTAGAAACTTATAAACAACAGGAAAAAAATGTACCCATTTCACATTTGTTGATTGATCGAGAATCATGAGACGAAAATTGAAAACATTGATCGTTTTGTCGAGACTGAATAACTGTTTTTTATCCTCGAGATCTGTCATTCTATAAGTGCTTGTTTGCAGGCTATAAAATTATTTGGAGATGCATGTGTTGATTAAACTGTTGTTTTTATATTCATCTTTGCACATTTGTTAGATGGGAATATCAGTAACGTGTAAATTGGAGTAACGTAAAAACGCCATTCAGAAACACATTGCACTATCGTTTCATTAATATTGCTGTATTGTAGTGTCGTAATTAGGGAGTGGCATTGATGACGCACGGTAATGACAGATGCGAAATTGTCGCCAATTAGCGGCGTGAACTATTGTTAATTAGCTAGGCTACTACTGAAACTATAACAAACTTTACTTAATAACAAATTTCTACCATTTTTCGGAAGTCTGCAGTTCAATTAATTTCATGACATCTTCAATTTTAGAAGTCTACAATCGCTTTTGAATCAGTGAAAGAGTTTGATGCAATCTTTATAACTTTTTACAACCTCAATGAATTGTAAAGTTGCATAAATTAGGACACTTTTTTAGCAAACCACATTCATTTCTTTTAATAGTTTAACGAGTCTCTAATTTGCTGTAATTTTTTAATCATAGTCTTTGGCCTTTGTAAACTGAAAATTCAAACCTTTAATTTCCATTCCATTTGTACGTTGCACGCCTGTAATTAAGGCGTCAGAACTAATGAGCATCCAAGAGTTTGGCCTGCAATATTCATGTTTCACTGAGCCTTGGCTGTCCAACAGTCCCTTGTTCTTTTTTTCTCATTTTTTTTTTCTCGAACCTGTAACGGTCTTCTTTTTAGCGAAAATATTTTTGTCGAGCTGCCATCGTCTCAGTGATTACTCATCCTTCAGAAACCAGTTTTCATTTTATAATCCTGTCGAATGCAGGAACTGCATTCACTCATAGGTTTCTATTCTTATATTAAAAACCCGAACAATGATTTAAAGAGGAGGAGACTAATTTACAACGCTTTTGATTTCATTTTTATTTCTTCCATAAATTATGCAATTAAAAAAGTGCACAATTCTTATGATTGTATAGTTTTAGAAAGGAGTAAAAAGTTTTTCATCTTCTCTCGCCGTAAAAATTTTAATACCATTTCCGCGTGTTTAATGTTTTAACTCTAGCTTTTTTTACATTTCACATCATTCATTACGTTGAACATTGTGTAAATGATCCCAAGAAAAAGAGATGTATAATGGTAGCTTGTTTCAAACGCAGTTTCTTCCGCTGAATTTATTTTATGATTCCTCTTCTTCCTTGTTTATTTAGCATCTAATTTTGCCTGATAGAATCTATACTGCTCTTCTGCTTCTTTGTAATGGAAACAAAATTAGCATTCAAAATATCAGATAAGGAAAGACACATTGTGTTTATTGAAGCGAAAAATACCTTGATTTATTTTTACATTCGAAACTGGCAAATACTTTGACAATATGCCGAATAATCTTGATATTGAAATTAAATGGTCAAGTTAATAAAAATTCTATTTCAATTTAAACTTCGTCCATCCTCTTATTGATTTGATGCTAAAATCGACGAATAAAGAAAGATTGAGAAAGAGGTATCAGTTTTACAATTAGAATCAGTGTCATGTGTTCAGTTGAACTTAAATAAACAAATAAAAATTAAAATCAATGTTATCCTATTCGTATGACGCTTTTGCTACACATACAGGGATACATTTATTATTGTTGCTCTCATGGCATTTAGTCTTCTGCAACGGGCGACAAATCAACTTCAGGCATCGAAGATAAAATGATGACGATTATTATTTATTGCCCACCTAGACCTTTCTCAAATCAATATTTCAATGCATTGGAGCTTCCATTCGTTGACAACTAATTTAAAATAAATTGACACATTACTTTTGAATTTGTTATTTACTCGTTACAGAATTTTAAAAATCCTGAGTGAGGTCATAAAACTTGAATGATTTGGAAGTTTATATCTTAAAAAAAATAATTGCCACTTTCTACTCACAATACTTCCTGAATGTACAATCTACAATTTAATAAGTTCTAAAAAATCTCGATTAAAAGATAAAAGGTGCAACTTTTCTCCTGCGTTGGTGTATCGCCTTGAACTTCGCATAGCACGTGCTCAGAATATATCAGGAATTCAACGGAGAATACATTCTCCTTTTTCCTTATTGCAAAACTTTTTATTGTACTTTCTGTTATTCCATAGGGTTTTTGTTTATTTTTCCAAGTCTTCTAAAACCGAAACTTATTTGATGTTACTTATATAAGAGATGATTAAGTTTTAGCTAGTTAATTACTTGAATAAATGAGCTTTCTCTAACCCACAGTATGAAAATCCGTATACATGATTTACGTGGCAATAAAGTGAACCAATAATATAACATCCACTAATCTATCCCTACGCAACAAATCATTTTGACACTTGATTTCCCGTATCAATCACCTCGGACCGTTCAGACCAGAATAACAAAAAAACTGCAATTTTTACTAATGCTTCTCTTAATTGTCTCAATCAGTCACAATACTCACGATCAACAAGTAATCAAATCGATCACTTTTTACTGAACATTTTCATTACACAATCAATCTTCTTTTTCCTACAATTCCATTATATGTATAAGATTATTTTACCTTGCCTCACAATTACATATTCATCCATTGTCTTCCATGTATATGCATAAGAAGAATTATCAACAGAAATCAAATCTTGATATTTAATGTATAATAATCTATCTATCAACATCTACAGTCGAATTTGCATTTAAAAAATAAATATAAAAGGAGGAAAATCTAAAAGGTCACTTACTGTATAACTAAAAATTAATTTCTGCGATCACTGTCATTCTGTCTCTAAATTTGTAATTATTCAAAGTATGATAGAATATGTGGTAATATTGCTTGTTCTTTCACAAAGTCAATACATATTTTATTTTCAAGCAGAAGACATATTCAGGTCATAGAAATATTCCGGTCATTATTAAGGGCATGTGGTAATTACCATAAGAGCAAATTTATTTTCCGCAACTTCACACTCACAATAATAAACATTTTTTGCTAAAACTAGACCATTTACCTCCGTTTCGCTCAGACGAAGGTAAATGGCCTAGTTTTAGCAAAAATTAGTTATTATTGCAAGAGTAAAGTTGCGGAAAATAAATTGCTCTTATGGTAAAGTATCACATGCCCTTAAATAATCCAGCAATCTGGAAATTCTGAGCTAAGTTCCAAAGTACGTTTGTACATTTGATGTAAATAAGCTACTTAATTCCAAGCATCGAAAATCCAGTTATATCACAAATTTTGTAATTTTGGGAACAGATATTCGAGGAATAGACAATTTCGAGTAAACTCTACAATTTCTGGGGAAAATAAAATAAATATTTTTAATAGAAATTATGTAAAGACGTTTGGAAAATCCATTAAGAGGGTCATTTCGAACTTAAGGTCTGTAAAGAAATGGCAATGAGACGAAACCTGAGCCCGGACCGATAAGCCAAATCAGGTAGAAAAATGCTTGTAGCTAAGTAGCTTGAAAATAGCAATATTCCATGGTATGTAGAAGAATGGGCACCGCTATTTCTCGAGATCTGCACATAGATGCGTATCTTTCTAGTCCTAAGTCCTTAAAGTATTGTTAAAAGTGAAAGTTTGAAATCCCTTCTGCTAAAGGTGGCGAGATCGGCCCTTTAGATAGACCTACATACTATAGATGACTCTATAGATAATTTAGTCTAAACTTAGAGGCTTCAATTACATAGTAATTAAAATTTGTCTCCTGATTTTGCGTTAAAAATAATATGCACAAAAGTTTTTAAATAAAAAAAATGATACTATCTTAGAAACTTCCTTTATTGATCCTCACATAAGTGATGAGCAAGTTTCTAGACATAGCATTATTTCCATTATTTAAATATAAGGTAAATTTATTCTCTGGATAATACATTGTTAAAAATGCTAACAATTCTGCTAAATGCCGTTTCACAGAAATAATTGGTAACGTTTCTGATTAAAAAACAAGAAAAGAGCGATTTTTCGATCAATGAAACGATTTTTACTTATAATTTTTTTATCATCTGCATATAAATGAGTTTTTTTGGAAACCTGAGTCCTTGGAAACAAGAACGCAAATTTGAAATCTCTGCTATTGCGATTCGCAAATGAGAGAAAAATTATCTCGGCAATTATATTTATCCCGTTAAATATGGCAATTCGGAGGGACCTACCGCAATGCTTTATAGACATTTTAATCTAATCTTGCAGAGGCTTCAATTCTATAGTCATTAATGTTTTTAAATAAAAAAATTACACTATCTTCGAAATTTCCTTTAATGATCCCCATATAAGGGATCTAAGCTAGTCTGTAGAATAATTATACATAGCATTGTTTCCATTATTTAAAAATTAAGTAAATTTATTCTCTGGATAGTACATTGTTAAAAATGCTTGCAATTCTGCAAATTCATGAACAATTTCGAGTAAAATGTATGATTCTCTGGAAAAACACGAACCACTAAATGCCATTTAATAGAAATTGGTGACGTTTCTAATTAAAGAACAAGGAAAGAGTGAGTTTTTTTATAAATGAAACGACTTTTACTTGTCATTTTTTTTATTGAGTGAGGGATTCACGATGTTGTGGAAAACCCAGGAGGAAACTGTAGATGGATAAAAAAAATGGATGAACGGTTCTGAAGTTCCTGCATGTATACTAGTGACGTCAGAGGGCCCGAGAAGATCGAGTGCAGTGCCAGAACCAATGGAAGATTGCTGTTCTTCAGGTGGGGGCCCGGTTCTTGAACAAGCCTATAAAGCCCCTTCAATGATTATCACTGAAAGTAGTCGATGTGCCCTCGTGGCCGACGAGGTAGCGTGATCATCAAAATCGTAGATCCGCTCGATTTTAAAACGCACGTGCTCTCTCCATCCCTCGCTTTTTTTTTCTACGTCTACAATATTCCCCCCTCCCACGAAATTTAAATTCATATCTCGTAGAAGATTCATTGATCCGTGAAATCTAGTTAATAAAAAGTGTGCATCCACAGTTTCCATCAGTGAAGATCCGAAAATGCTCGACGTTGGGGCAATCATTGTTCCGAGTGTGATCCTTTAATTCTGAGGATTCAGTGACTTTTCGTGTGCAGTTTGTTTGTTTTATTTCAGTTTTAGACTTGCTTGGATCTACTGTACTTTTTTAAGAGTGAGTATTTTCGTTTTTGAGGAAATTGGATTTGTGAGAGGTGGAACTCCGGGATGTGAAAGTACTTGAATTGTACAATTGGGTCACCGAAGATTTTTTACAATAATAATTATTTGGACCAATTATAAAATTCGAGAAATAAAAAATTACACGATAAAATTAAAAGTCAAATGAAAATTGGTAAAATTTTATCTATTCGATACTTTCATAGTTGTTGTCAGTGATTGCTTTTTTTTTTTAATTTTTATCCTTTCATTGTTTTAGTATGAATGAAATCATTTTCTTCGGCAAGTGATTCATGAACTCAATGACATTTTTTACGTGAGCGGAAGAAAATGTTTGAATAGAACTAACAATTAAGTTTATCTATCAGGATTATCAAAATATTTTTTCCTCGGAGAATCTGAAAGCAAAAAGATGTGGAATTAAAATGATAGTTGACGAGACGTTACAAAACCTTGGTTTCCCGTTTTCATATAATTTTCATAAATATATATCCGTAGCAAATCATCATTAAGTCTAACTGTAAAGAACGTGATATTAAAATATGAATTATTTATAACACACTTTATTCATAAAATTCTATACTTCTTGTTTCATTGAATTTTACATAAAATGCTATTTTGATGTCAAATATGATCCTTAATGTGTTATATTAAATTCATTTGAAATAAAATCTGAGAAATTTAAATCGCATCATTTTATTTTAAGATGAATTTTTCAAACTACAAAATTCAGATTCTTTCAGTTTAAAATAAATAAATTCCAAACATATTAAGGAGAAAGGAACCTGTGAAAAATCCTCTAAAGAGCCTCTGGTTTTTAAATTGATGTAAGTTAGGTGGATCTAATTAACTAATTAATCTTTATTATTATTTTTAGGAGAAAAGATGACGGTGGCAACAGAGCCATCGAAAGCAGAGGAGGGTGGAGAGCGACGACCAATAATCGAGTCTTTTGATGATATTTTACCATACGTTGGGGAAGCAGGTCGGTACCAATGGCTGCTTTTCATCATTCTTTTGCCCTTCACCTTCGTCTACGCCTTCCTCTATTTTGCCCAATTTTTTCTCACCCTCGTCCCCGAGGAACATTGGTGCAAAATTCCTGAACTCGACGGATGGAACCTCACGGATGAGCAGAAGTGAGTTGTCGCGGTGAGAAAACACCCTCAAAATTTTATTTTCTTATTCTCCTTTTAATTTATTTCAATCAATCAATCTTACAAATAATTTACTCAGCCACAACACTTTTCTTAAGCGCATGTGGCACTTACCATAAGAGAAAATTTTATACATAATATTTATTATTATGGTAAGTAACATATGCCCTTAATTAATTAAAGTCTTTCTCAATCTTTCGAAAGAGTCTTCAACAGAAGTAAATGGAAAATATTTAATATTACTTATATACTAAACGTTGTTGATTGCATATTAATTCATTCTTGTTCAAGAGATTGGCATCACAAATAATAAACACGAATTGAAAAATACATTCTTTTTTTCTGAGCTTTTTTATCTGTGATAGTAAATAAAATGAATTGTATGTGAATTCACGATTACTTGCAAAAAGTATCTAATTGCTTGAAGCGAATAATATTTCTATTAAAAAATATATAATACACGCGTTATTGGACGTAAATAAAAATTTATCTGCACTTTTCTTAGATGTTCCTCACAATTATTGTAAATATAAGTGTGAATGACGCTGAAAGATTAAATTTTTTTTATTTTTGAAATACTCAACTGATGAATATGTTTCCTTATTGGCGTGTATTAAATCTAACGGTAATTGAAGCTGAAATGATGAAGAAGTAAAAACTATGAAAGTAGGAAAAACTTCGCAAAATATATATATCTTTGACAGAGAAGGTCGAGGAAGGAAATCATTGCTCTATTCTTTTGCACGAGAGTCTTTTTTTACATTTTCTGACATTTTTTACGATTATTTTGCAGCCTTGGATAGATGATGAATTACATATATGGTAAAATAAATATCTTTATAATCCAAATGTTTTTGTTAAAATCAGATAATTTATGCTTGTGATTTAAAATTTTTTATTATTACTCGATACTTTGTCTTTACAGCTACTAAATTATAACTGCAAATAAACTGTGAGAATTAATTCATCCAGATAAATTTCTTGAGTCATTACAGTACTTCCTTCATTAAATACTCGAGACGTGCAATTAATATAAAAAAACTTGGGAATTTTTTTTATAAAACAGACACACCTCCACAAGAATAATATTTAATATTTGTCTTTGAGTCAATTTACACTTAGATAATTCATGTTTATTAATGAATAATCTTAATTGACCTTATCAACAAAATTATTTAAATCAGATCAATTTAGGTGAAAAAACGAAAAATTAATTTTTCGAGTAATTTTACATATTCGTAGATTCTTGAGACTAGCAATCAATTCTAAGACTTTTTTTTTTCTAAAATTGCAGATACACATCTATTACAAAAAATCAAAATTAACATTTTTTTTTCGAGTTGGAATGGTTACATAATATGAATAATTAATAATAAATTAAATGATTGCATGAATTAAAAGTAGCTTGGATCTTATACTTCCGGCTATTTCAATCTTTTGCATTAAAATGATTCATTATTATCTAAATATCAGAAAAATAATTTTAAAAAATATGTAACTCAGGCGTTTTTGAAAGTTGAATAGTGAAATTCGCCTATCATTCAGCTTTCCCACAAATCTTTCTTGAATTTCTCTCCTATTTCATTTATCGACATTCATGAAGTCACTTTGGTATCGTATAGTATAGTAATCGTTTCACACGTGCAATGTATGATGCTGAATTCCAAGGCTGAATGATCCAGAGCGAAAAAATCCTGAGACAATAAAGTTCTAAGAACATGACTCTCAGTTCAAACCACGTGGCGGAAAGACTGATTAAATGAGAAGGCAAATTCAAATTTGTCGAATGTAAAGCAAAATATGAGAATCAATACTTATCTTATTCTAGACTTTGCCATTTAAGCAACTAAATATATTTTAAATATTTCAAAAAATATTTTTTTACATTTTTCTGGGGCGCGCGTTTCTCATAAAAAGGATTCTCACCTCTGCTCCATTTTTCTTTACGACTCGTGATGCGTACTCGTGTGAATTTTATGATCTATTTAAACTTTACTATCTCAAGAAAGCGTCACAGAAGATACACACGTATTCCTGTTCTATCTCGTAATATTGGATTGTAAATAACTGTTTTATTTGTTTTTTTTTTACGTGTAAGCTTACTGAGTAGAAAATACAGTTTTTTTTGTAAATTTTATCTATATTTCGTATCTAAATTTGATTCATTACTCAATGATTTGAGTTTTGAAAGCGTTTAAATATAAGAGTCTTAAAATTGAGAGATTTTAAATTTAAAAGCTTGTAATATTAAATTTGAGATTAAATACTTCAGAAGCGTTTTTTCTGCAAACACCTAAATATATATATTGAGGGTTTCGAATCAAAATTTGTAGGTGAAATTAAGCGAAAAATACGGACATACGGACATTACTTACAAAATACGAACATGTCCGTGTAAATACGGATGTCTGGAGTCTGCAAACTCTATAAATACAAGAAGCATTCTACGTTTGTAAAATCAAATAGACTCTTCAGCATTTTATCTTTTTATTCCAATATTTATATTGGTTTAGCGGAGACGAATATTGTTTCCTAATACGCTTACAAGCAGGCTATAAATTTATTTATAAATAGATTTTGTTAAACCAGATAAGATTTAAAAAAAGATCTACTGGAATTTACAGCTTCAAATTAATACAATTTTCCTTAAAAAATTATTGCTTAAGACATAATACTCTTTTTTAATGATTTTTATGTAGAATATTTGTAATAAAAGTACTTGTTTTTTTGTATTATTTAGAACCTCTCTGTGGATTCCAAAGGCAGAAAGTGATGAATTTAAGGCGAATAATATTCCCTTTTCAAGATGTAAGATGTACGATGTGAATTACACAGAAGTTCTTCTTTCTGGTATAAAACAAGCCGATCCAGCTTGGCCTAAAGGCCCCTGCCAAAATGGATGGAGTTTCAATTACACGATGATACCTTATCCTTCGATCGCTGCTGAGGTGAGGACAAAGATCAAAAGCATTTGTCATATCGCATTACCTTCTTCAATTTTTAATATCCGGAGGATCTTTTTCACACGGTATTATTTTCACATTAGAGAATGTATATTCATTTAATCAGATGTCTACAATCTTTGGACTTGTGAATTTCTCTTAAAAATCACTTAAGGGGCTATTCCACTTTGAACGCTCGAAAATTTTGGGAATTTTTTCTGAGCATGCTTTGAAAGATATTGATATAAAACTTTTAGGGGTGATTATTAAGTCTTCAAATACATACAAAAATTTTTCTTAATTTTTTAAATCAAGTTAAAATTTTAATTATTACTATTTTTTTTTCTACCAAAAACCTTTTTTTCGTGCGTTCAAAGTGGAATAGCCCCTTTATTCAGGAAAATTCATTTTACGAGAAGCTATTAATATGCAAGCTTCTATTGTCATTAAAATAATTAACCAGGAAGCATATCTTTTACTCTTCAAACAAATCTAACAATGAAAAATGCATTTGCGATTATTCAAAAGAGATTAGCAGTAAATATCAGTAATTTTCACAATTAAAAGAAGTGTATTAATTCATGATTATTGGAATGAAATAATGTTGTATAGCTACCGCATTCGATAAGATTCCCCGAAGAACATTTGTGTCTAGTTATACCTATATTCATTAACACACATGATCTTAATCAAGTATTGAAGCATGTAAAAATTTATGAGATAAATGAAGCTATTTTTAGATGTGTTCAGTTCAACTTGTTTTGGTACATTAGGCAAGATAGAGAAATCTTAAGAAATAAGTTAAACCTTCTACTATTTTTTTTTACCTTTATCAATTGAGAGATTAATTCATGAATATTAAATAACGTCTTAAATTGCTTTTTCAGTTGGAATGGGTCTGTGAAAATACCTATCTTGGATCAGCAGCCCAATCTGCCTTTTTTGTAGGCAGTATAGTTGGGGGCCTTATTTTCGGTTACATCGCCGATCACTATGGCCGAATTCCAGCTTTGGTTTCTTGCAATGCAGTTGGATTTTTCGCATCCATAGCAACCGCATTTTGCAACAGCTTCTTATCGTTTGCAATTTGTAGGCTAATCGTTGGAACATCCTTCGATAATTGCTTCAACATCTTATTCATTATAGGTAGGTTTTATCAAAATAAATTAAAGTTCTGAAGATATACATTTGGATATAAAGATATGAATCCATAAATATGAATATTGAATTTAATGAACAATGAATTGAGTATACTTATTGAGTATTGAATGAAATTATTGAAGCGAATCTTATGCTCTCTCACATACGATAAAGAAATCAATTGTCGTGATATATGTATTGAATAAAATGGTTTTACATAATGTTATACTTCTCAATACGCGTCGATTTTACTTGGTGTCGACGCGTGTCAAGGAAAAATTGCAGCAGTCTCGAAGCGATAGAAATATTGGAATTTTTTTATAGTGACCTTGAAAATACGTGGGTGCAAATGCGAACGATACGTGTGTTCCGTTGACATAATGGAGTCATTAAAATGCCGTAAATCGATGTAGCAACATAACACCCCACAAATCACACCGTTATATTTCCAATATATGTAGATAATTGCTTCATTCCTTATTGTACAGTTTTTTTACTTTGTTATACATCCACATTCTTACTTTTTTTTATTATTATCTACGAAACTGCAAATGGAACATAAATTCTGAAAACTGAGTTTTTCAAGCTGATTAGCCTTTTATTATTATTATAATTTAATGATCACTTTAATAATTATTAATTTATCTTATTATATATCTATAATTACATCTTTTTAATGATTCTAGTCATTGAATATGTTGGACCAAGATACAGAACCTTGGTGGCAAATATGTCCTTTGGAATATATTTTGCTGCAGCAGCTGGTCTTTTGCCCTGGATTGCTTACTGGATAGCAGACTGGAGAATTTTGAGTGTTGTCACTGCTGTTCCATTGATCACTGCTTTTGTAGGACCATGGATAGTTCCCGAAAGTGCAAGGTATATTTACATGATTTAAAAATAAATCTATTTTTGTTTTTCTCTATTCTTTTATTGATTTTAGAACTGAATATAATCTATTTGTAATGTAATAAAATGATTCCTTTCAGATGGTACATCACAGTCGGGAAGGTCGACAAATCAATAGAAATGTTAAAAAAATTCGCAAAAGTCAACGGCAAGACTGTAGAGAAAAAGGTTTTTGACGAGTATGAGAAAAGTTGTATTAATATGATGAAAAATGACAAACAGCATAATAAGTACACAGTTCTAGATCTCTTCAAGTTACCTCGATTAGGAAGAATTACAGTAATGCTCATTATTTATTGGTAAGAATTAAAAATCTATTTTCAAGTTCTCCATCAATAATCAATGAACAAATAATCATTCTCATGCATTTTTTTAATTTCCAGGCTCTTAATAATTTTAGTTTTTGACGGCCACGTATGGAACATGAAATTACTTCATCCAGACGTCTTTACATCCTTTTCTCTCGCCTCCATGACGGAACTTCCGGCTGCACTTCTGCTTGCTTTATTCCTGGACAAATGGGGGCGAAGGTGGATGGGATTCTTCTCTATGTTGATCTGCGGAATATTCTCCTTTGTCGCCATTGTCATGCCTGAAGGTACATATTTGTTATTCAAATAACAAATCATTTCTGAAGTTATTTTTATCAATCTTTATTTTGTCTCTTTTTCTAGATTGTCTAAAAATTGATTGTATTGATTTCTTTTTAATATTAGGTCCCGCAACAGTGGCGATGGCAATTTTGGCTCGACTTGGTGTGAATATTGCTGCCAACATCGGTTTCCAATACGCGGCTGAAATGCTGCCGACAGTCGTTCGTGCACAGGGTGTATCTCTCATCCACATCATTGGTTACTTTGCACACATCATTGGCCCCTACGTCATTTACCTGGTAATGACACTTTCACCACACAATAATTCCTAATGAACTCAACTTTAAAAAAATTCTTTAAGAAAGTATATATCTTTCTTTTCAGGCTGAAATTGCAGAGGAACTGCCACTCATAACTTTGGGTGTCTTGGCTATAATAGATGCTCTTATAACTCTTGGATTGCCTGAAACTTTGGATCAGGATCTTCCAGAGTCTCTCCAGGAGGGTAACGACTTTGGCAAAGAACAAAGTTTCTGGTGGTTCCCTTGTATATCATCGTAAGTTTGAAACTCTTAATTCATCATTTTTATCATTATTTTTCTTATTAAATTGATTTATTTATTTACGATAGAAATAATATTGATCTCTCATCACATTTATCTCTCACAGGTCTCAGGTCAAAAAGAAGAAGTACAGAAAGAAGTTGGGAGCAACAAATGCAGGTTTCAATCCAGGAAGTCTGTCGAGGATCGATTCCACCCGATTGTAGCGAAGTTATACGAATTTTTTTTGTAAATAGTCCCTCAACGCTCATGTGATTTACATAAACGTTAAGCCGAGAGAACCTGAACTGAATGACCACTATTTTCCTAAAGTATTGCCAAGTTTTCTATTTTGAAGACGAGCTTGTGATCGATTTTTTGCCTTTCTAATCAGTAGATCCTAATCAGTTATTTTTATAATAAAAATAGAAATTAAAATCATAATTGCAATTATTAAAATGTATGAAAAGAAAGAAAAAAGGTGGAGTCAGTGACGTGTGCCTTACCAATAGCAATAAATTAAATCATGAATAAAAACATAAATATTTTACGTGGCGATTATAATTAGGTCAAATTTTCATAGCACATGTTTTAAAATGTGTAGCCCTTTTTTATGTGGGTGAGCGCTCCTTTGAATCATACTCATTTTTTATCATCACTGTGAACATTTGTCTCGAATCACATTTTCGATGATGCTCAATTTGTATTGGTAATTTCTCAATAATTAAAAAATAACAAAGTAGAATCATTCGCGTACTTACTACTGATTTGCGAAATCCATAAAGGGGTGGAATTATAAATTGTTTCGAGTACATTGATTTTTCGCAGTATTGAAGATGAAGACAAGAAATTTAAATATATTCGAAAAATTATTGTAAATTTAAACGAAACAGCGAGTTTTTCTTGCCTGTGCGCCATTGACGAAGTACAGCAAACCATTTTAGGAAAATATATACATTTGTAGATATAAATGTCCGCATCGTAGTATAAATGAATGTTCATTAATTTTTACAGTATTTGAGTGAATGATTATTATCAAGGTCGATATCGATTTTGTATAGTGTGAAATTGTATAATTAAACATCAGAAGACAATAAAATCCTGTGCCAAAATTGATTCTGGCACAGGAAAAAATATTTTGACAGTTTTGATTAATTCCTCGCACTCTTAAAAGTGTAATTCTTCATTTTAATTGAAAAGTATTCAAACTTTTGAATAAGATAAATGATTTTGTGAATTTATTATACATTGAGATTCTCCATACATACTCATTCACATACAATCATGTTAATTTCTTATCGTAAACATTCGCACATATTTCATACTTCAATCATTACTTCGAAGTAACAGACTGATAAGATAGTTTTTCAAAAAGACTATACTAATATTTATAAATTGTACAAAATAATGCGCACGTCTAATATTTTAATATTTAAGTTTCTTTGTGCGGTGTAGTCGAAAAACAGGAAGAGCTTTGTTATAATTATGCCTATCTTTTGTTCTTACAGCTTATTTCTTTAGTATTTTATAGTTGCACTTCCAAAACAGGGCAAAGACCAGAATTTTTGTTCTTTTCCGAAATTTTCACCCTGCTCGAGAGTCTGAGGTAGATTACGCCCCAGAGTTTCTGGTAAGAATAACACTAGAACTGCTGTAATTAAGGCAACTGTGCCAATTATTAACATCGGCATTCCAGTCCAGAATATAGCCTGTAAAATATAAAATGTTAAATAATTATGCCAATTGAATAGAACACAAAATTATACATTGTTTTCATCTACGTTATCTCTTTGAAATTTTTAATTCCGCATACTTACAGAATCCGTAACATAAGGAGCTATCGAATGAGCACAGATTCCAAAAATATGAATTAAAGCAATGCCCTGAGCTCTCACTGGAGTTGGTAATAATTCAGCTGCATATTGAAGACCCACGTTGGCTGCCATATTAAGACAAAACCTTGAGAGAATGGACATAGTCAGCTTGGCTGTATCTGATGAATTGAAAATTCGCATCAGTTTATTTTATAAAAGGAATGTTGATTTATCTCAGAGCTAAACAATTAGTTTTCATAGAATCTCCTTTAATATAATTCACATCCTAGATTCAAATTAATTCCCACAAATTGAAGATACACTTCGGCTCTCTAAATAGATTAATTTCGCAGAATAAACCTTTGAAATGTTATTACCTGCATCGAGTATAAGTTCCGCATAACTGAACAACAT
This sequence comes from Synergus magnus, assembly GCA_032275165.1. Taxonomy (NCBI): domain Eukaryota; kingdom Metazoa; phylum Arthropoda; class Insecta; order Hymenoptera; family Cynipidae; genus Synergus; species Synergus magnus. The sequence continues at coordinate 1,287,444 of JAUESH010000008.1, read as the reverse complement.
GGTTAATGCCATGGTAATGAATCCGCAGAATCTTCGCCCCCAGCGATCCAATACCAGAGTCAATAGCAAACCCGCAGGAAGTTCCGTTGCACAGGCCAGAGAGAAGGAAACAAATACTGAGCTTTGTAGTAGCTTTAGCGAGTAAACATGGCCATCGAATGCAATCACTGTTAAAGTCCTGGTAGTAACAAATATACGTTAGTTAACAGTCGGAACCTGTTGATCCATCGGATATTTATATTAACACTATCAACTTTGTGTTTTTTATTACCAGAAAAGAACTAGTAGTATAGTATTTTTGGCCAGACGAGGCGTCCTGAACAGGTCAAGTAATGTTGCTGATTCCTTCTGTTTGTATGCAGCTTTCGCATTCATCTGTAATAATAGACAAATTTCAATAAAAATGTTGTGCTTCCAGAAAAAATTACGCAAATGAAATTCTTTTAAATTCTTACTCCAAAGGCTTCGAATACTAGTGGATTTGGATTCCTGCCATTGACCTTCGCGATTTTTCGAAGCTTCTTCACAACTTTGTCTGTTTTTCCTGTAGATACGTACCACCTACGAAAAGGAAAAATGATTTGCTGAACTTCTTGGAAATAAAATATCAAGTAAAATATCAAGTATTGTAAAGCTAGGTAACTTTACCGAGCACTTTCAGGTAAAATCCATGGCGTAACTAAGGCAAAGAGAAAGGGTAGGACTGTAAAGTACGCGAAGTGTCTCCAATTTGCAAGGTAATAAGCTACCCAGGGAAGTGCTGTGCTTGCAACAGCGAAATATACTCCAAAGGCTATATTGACAACTATAGTACGTCTCTTCACAGCCACATATTCCATTACTGAAACAAAAAATAAGATTCAATAACATTTGTATCAAATCATTTCTTTGTAATGATGCCTTTTATGTACTTGTGAAATTTTTTGGAAATTAAAATTCCATACCGACGATCAGGGGAATGTTGATCACATTGTCAAAGGCGAATCCAGAAAAGAATCTGCACAGAGCGAATGACCAAAAGGCACTAGTGTTTGCAGAAGCTATTGTGGCGAATAAGGCTGCCATGTTGCACAATACTACAGCTGGAATCCTTCCTTTGTGATCAGCCACCCATCCAAAAAGAAATCCTCCAAGGATTGAGCCACAGAAGAAGATCGCTTGAGCCGTTGAGACTAAATATGCCCGGTCGCATACCCAATCTAACTAATCGTTAACTGTCACTATACGTCCTCAAGTAACAATACTATCTATAATATGTACTAACTAATAATATTAGAATTAAGAGTTTGAAATTTAATTGTTGGAAGTACTTCACCTCAGCCCCAATGCTGGCATATGGAATTTGTGTGAGATTATATTCCCAATGACTGCATGAGACAGTTTCATTTGTATTCCATGATGGTGATCGGAAATCGCTGTTGGTTTTCAAGAGTTCAGAGAAATTTAAATCTTTTCGATGACATGTGTCGTAATATGGATACTGATCTGAAGGTGGAATTCCTGCTAAGATTCTGTGAAGAAAAATGTATTCTCAGTTCCTGTACAGGATCCTTCAAAAAGTCAACATTTTTTCAAATTCCATACCGATCTTCCACTGAGAAATTCTTCAATTCGTCTATTTTGCACCAATGTTCCTGTGGTACCAATGTCAGAAAAAATTGGGCAAAATATAAAACAGCATACGCCGCAGTGTAGGGAATCAGAGATAACATAATCCACCACTGATATTTTCCAAAATCCCCCACACATGGCAGCATGTCATCGAAAGTCTCAAATTTTGGCTTTAAAGCTGTATTTTCGTCGGGACCATTGTCCATTTTCTTCTCTGGAGTATTATTTTTGTTCTCGTCCTGTATTTCACTAAAAAAAAAGAAAATAGATTTTTAGTAAAATTATATTATATTCAACCTCTGTTGCTTTCAATTTTAAATTGAAGATTTGAATTCTGAACATAGAGTGGCAGCTCTTTCATTAACTAAAGTCGAGACTAGAGTTCAGATATCAGGGGCGAATTTATTAAATCAATTAGTGTCAAGGAATTAGTTCAATTATTTTCCCGCATATATTTTTAAAAATTTTGGTGATCTTATAAGTAATTATAATATATGTCTGCTATTTCTATTTTTACTGATTCTTATATTGCTCTTTTGTGTATTAATTTTTTATATAATTTTTTAGGAATTAAAATGCGATGCACAGTACTTTTTAGGTTCCGAAAGGTTCTCCAATTTTATTTCCTCCATTTATAAAAAAAGATGTTACACACTGAGTACTTTGATCTTCGAGATGGTATTCAATACTGGACGATAGAAGGCAAGTGCTTTGTCTTAAGTTATCTGTTAAGTGATGTAACAAATAAAATTCCAATTGCTTACTTAGAATCGGATAATCAATTTCTATCTTTATTATAGAACAACTTATTATATTCTAATATATCGCTCTATCACAGAGTTATATTAAAATATACGATATAATCCTCGTTTTTCTTATTTTTTTAAATCCGTTTTTGCCTGTAGCCTTCTTAATCCATTTTTGTTACCATCATTTCTTAGTCCGCTTTTACTCTCAGCCTCTTATTTAATTCTCGATTTATATGCAAGAATAATGAAAGAGCATTTAACTCAAATTGATCAATATCTTAATTAATTACACCTTTCAAAAAGGAATGCAAACAACAGTTAACTGAACAATTATTTTCTAACATTTCCCTGAACATGAAGTAAAATTAGAAGATAATTACTTATGTAATTTCCGCAAGACATTGTATATGGTTTATTATTAAATATATCAAATAGACATTTATTATCGTTTTACTTTGATTTCTAATAATAAGTGAGAATATGAACCATGTCTAGAATTGTCACATAGTAAACTGCAATTGAAACTGATATGAATTTTTTTTGTATATCTTGTGTTGATTGAAGCGTATTCAACTCATTCGTTTATGCATAGGCGGGGAGATAAGTAGAACAGTAGACGAAAAGCAGCTTATCCGGTTGCATTTAAAATTGCTACACTTTATTTGGTATTAGCATAGTGTGCAGTAAGAGTTTAAATTTAATTTAAGGGCATACGGAATTACCATAAGAGCAATTTTAGTTTCGCCAACTTTACATTCGCAATAATAAATATTTTTTTCAAGAAAAGGAGAAAATGGACAAGAACGAAACGGAGATAGATTTCCTAGTTTTAGCAAAAAATATTTATTATTGCGAAATTAAAGTTAGCAATATTTTAGGCGAAACTAGATTTGTTCTTATGGTAATTAACATATGCCCTTAAAACAAAGAAATAATTAAAAATATGAATTCAACGTACAACGTACACAATTTTATGAAAAACTTTTTATACAGTTGATTAAAAATGCGAGAATTGATTTTATGAAAGACAATACAGAATAAAATGTAAATACTTCGTTTGAAAATAGATTCCAAAAATAGTACAACTTCTTAGTGCAGTTGTAAAATAGACTCTTGCGCCAATGACCTACAATCAATTCTCATGTTTCTCGCGTCTAGCACCTCGCGAAGCAATATCGATTTCGATAGACGCTTGAAGAATAAATTTAGCACAAATGCATTGGTTCAAAATTTAAAAACCAAATAGGAAAATAGAACCATTCTCTGTGATGTACAAATTAGTTGAAACATAATCTAGGTCTAGAAACATTAAAATTACTTCTCTTCTGTGATGTAACTCATATCTGCAAACTCGATACTTCCAAATCGTTCCATTTTAAGCGATTTGAATAAAACTTGACAGATTTTGATAAAATAATAAGGAATATTTTTTAGAAGCCGAATTTTGCGAGGGAGAAGTAACTACGTATTTCCCGGTTGGGCGTGCGAGCACAACTGCCGGTGTTTTTTATTTTTCACGTTAGTATACTTTATTTTCAGGGCCATCTGTCGACTCGACGGTCAGAAACTATAAAGTCTTAGGTAGAGGCCGACAGTTAAATGAAAATTAAAAGATCGTGAATTTTTTTAAATAGTCCGACATGATTTGTATTATTTCTTATTATTCTACTTAATTTTTTTATTTCAATTTCTCAAGGGATCTTCTATAAAACAAAAAATTTTCTCGCGAGAGAATTCGTGTAATACTTTTTATTGAAGATAATTATGAAAAGCACAGAAAATTATTGAAAAAACCTTTCAATTATATATAAAAGAGATTAGCAAATAAGCTATAGATTACCACCGCAGGAATTTATGAATGTCATAAGATTCTTGGACATAGATTATTCAATAAATTCATAGAAATAAATAATTAAATTAACATATTTCTCAACTTACCTCTTAGTTCTAAATTAAAGCACTAATTACATGTATGTAAACTGAGACTTTCTTTAATGCCGATTTACAAGCGAATGAAAAACGGTAACTTGTTACAGATTGTTATGATATGTATGGCAGACAAGCTGCCTTATGAAAAGGGAATGAATGAGCCGCGGTTGAAAATAACCAACGGATTCAAATGACATAAAGATATTATATACTTATCATATTCTTCGAGTGTGGTAACTTCAATAGTGACAGTAAGTTGTTCACTTTCACATATAAGAGTTTTTGCACACTTGTATATTAAAAAAACGATATCATAAAGTAGTTCAACTATCATACCCATAAGTTTCCTCAAGATAAACGGATTTTGACCCTTAAATCTCAGTACGAACTCTAAATATATAAACAGACAAAAGAGCATTGATTATCCACTGGGAATAAGTCAAAATTTATAGTTGGATAACATAGGACCCCCGATTTTTTATCCTTAACTCAATTGCAATGTTACAAAGTTCAAAGTACTAAAAAAATAAAAAATGTAAGAAAAAAAAATATTGAAAAAGGTCTATACATAATTCTTTTGTTTCTAATAAAGTACTTTTTAGAATAAAAAAAATAACTCGTAGAACACGTCATCGTTCTCCCAATCGGGCATAAAAATGGGCAAGGAACTTCAGAATAAAATTCTTGGTACCAATACTCCAGCTCTCACAATTTTACAATTTTGACCTTCCGCGATTTGAAAATTACCGTAATTATATGTACTTAATTGTCACTTGTGTCCTTCGCTTTTCAATACACACGTCACATATTATAATAAAAGTAAAGCATTAGGTCGTACCTAATAAACATAATCTCATTCAAAACAAAGCAAAAACAAAAATTGCATATTCTAATTTGATTTTATTATCGTATAAAATGTTTATACAAAAAACTTTTACAATACTGATCACAAATGTGGAGCTGAAACTCCTTCGCGCGCGTAGCAGTCCTTAATTTTATTTTTATCGCACTTTGGAAAAATTCGTGCGTCTATCATATTTAATTAATATAAATACATTTTTTCATCAAAATTAGTAAAACTCCCTCGTGGAAGAATTAAAAGCTAATTAATAAAAATCGGTTACATACATCACAGTCTGCATTTATTCTCATTTTGAAATTTATCAGATCAGAAAACAAAATAAATTTCTCGTCTAAAAATATCCGCATTCGCAATATTACAATTTTTATCTTCTATAATTGGAAATCAACATTATTTATAAGTAATTAAGTGAGCATTGTGACCTTCGCTTTTCAATGCTCACGTCACAGCTCATGATATAGATCAAGTAGCAGGTCATAGCTAATCATAAAATTATCACTAATTAAAAAGTTCTCCTTCATCTCGTATTTTTATAAAATTCAACAACGAGTTTGTCTACATAATATAAATATTTACACATTCTATGTCTGGCAGTGCCGGAAGTCGAGGAAGTATCTTCTGCCTTTTCGAAAATGAGTTGGAAGAAAATCTAATTTATCACATTTTTTGAGAGACTGAAATTCCAAGCGGACCTTCACCTTCAGCAGCTGGGTTATAACCTTGCGATCTCAATTGGGGAATTGAAGCTTTTTCGTGACCTCACACTTGACCTCTGTATCATACTACTTCTAAATTCTTCCCCACGAATTGAAGCTCTCATTGAAGCTCGAACACTGCCCCTTTCGATTGCCCTTCTTATTGTTGGGGGAGCCATTTCTTCATCATCAGCTTTCCTGGAAAACATAGGAAATTGTGATCAAAAGTTTTCAGATTTTTGACCAACTCCTGTATAAGTTACCCTATAAATTTCCCCTATTTACTTTGAGGAGTCTGCAAAAAAGTGATAAATATATATATCTATGTATAAAAAACTTACTTCATGAGGCATGGCATGTCCCAAATGCCTTGATCCCTTCCAAAGTCCTCCCCATCCTGAAGAGTCTGTGGCAAGTCCTTATCAAGTGTTTCTGGCAAAAGTAGGGAAAGAACACCACCCAAAATTCCCAGAATTCCCAGGACGAGAAGAGGCAATATGGGAGATACTATGTCCAAGTAAACGATAAATGGGGCAGCAATACTGGCTACATATCCCATTATGTGAATCAGTGCTACACCCTGGGCTCGAACAACAGTTGGCAACAATTCAGCTGCATATTGCAAGCCAATGTTGTAGGAAATATTCACGCAGAATCTTCCCATAATGGCGAGGCTGGCAGCATAAATATCTGAAAAGAGGCGTTCTTTAATTTCCTTTCAAATTTCCAATTAATATAATTCATTAGATACAGAAATTCATTTCTTTCTCTGACTTCTTGCAAAATTCCCCATTATCGATACTTTCTTTTTACTCTCTCTCTTTTTTCATCTCCTTTTCATTACTGAGTACTTTCCCTCTTTTATTTTCTACTCTCCAACCTCATAAATGCGTTTATCGTCCACCTTACAATTCGATTTTTTGTATCTACCGTATACCTTTTTTTTCAATTGCAAATCTCTTTATACATCAACTTCCTTTTTCCCTCCTTTCCGTTTATTTTCTCCTCGGATTTTTCTCACTTTTTTTGCCTGGAAATATTTCTTTCTGCACTTACGATCAGAAACCACAGAAGCCCAGATGCTGAAAATCCCTGACACCATCAGAGAACCGCAGGCAAGCCATCGACGACCCCATCTATCCAACACTAGGGTGAGAAACGTATCCGCCGGAAGTTCCGTTGCTGATGCGATACTGAACGTGACAAAAACGTCAAGCCCCAGGTTATCCACATTTCGCACATGGCCGTCAAACACCAATGATATCACCATCCTATCAAAAGAAAACGTTCATTAAAATTCACTTTTAGCATAATAACTCTTTTAATTACTTTTTAATTTATTCATTAGTGAATTTATTCTTTGATTCATTTTCCTACGCTGAAAATATCCTCAATTTCAAGCAAGAACCGCAATGATATTTAGCGCCAATGAATATTCATGTCGCCAGTAAAAGAAAAAATAAAAAAAAAATGTTTCATTCAAATTAACTCACCAAATTACTATCAGAAGGAACGTAATATTTCTAAGACGTGGGCTTCTGAAGAGATCCAGTACCGAATACGATTTTCCCGCTTCCTCTTCTTTTCGAATTCTCACGCATGTATCCTAAAATTAAAAAAAAAAGAAGCGTGAAAATATAAAACAAATAACTGTTCTGATTACTTTAATTAGTTCATAGTATGCAAAGCGTGATGATTTAAAAATTGTTACATCGTTGATAAATTTGAGGTCAAACTCCATACAAGGCCAGAAGATTGCAAATTACACCATTAGTTGTATCGACTCGTGTGTTAATTTCAAATCGATTGCAACATCTAAATGTTACATAAACCATTCATTGTTTGTAAATCAATAGAAAACAAATTTCTTATTCAGTGTTTGATAAATTTATATCTTGTAAATTTACCCATTCAGAGTTAACAAGTGTTCTCATCAATTATCATGTCGCATGTCTCGTATTGTTTGTAAGCTATTATTTTATAAGAAATATATGAATCAGGAATAAATATCACTTACCTTAAAGTCGTCATAAATATCCTCTGGAACTTTGGTGCCATTAATTTTTTCGAATTTTCTTAGGATTCCAATGGCCTTATCGATTTTGCCTTGACTTACGAGCCATCTGGCACTTTCAGGAACAAGCCATGGAGTTGCTACTGCCAAAACTAAAGGTACTGATGTCACTATACAAGTCATCCTCCAATCTGCCAAATAATATGCTATCCATGGCAAAATACAAGATGCGAATGTGAAGAAAAGGGCGATTGACATATTCGCCACAAATGTCCGCCATTTTGGTCCCACGTATTCTAAAACTGAAGAAAAATTTTCAAATGTAATCGTAAATCTTGAAGAACTCCTAGACAAGTATTCATTTTAATATGACCTCTCCGTAAATTAAAAATAAAATAAAACAAACAACAATAGGTATAAAGCTTGCTTTTAAAACTTCCACTTGTTATAAAGTGAAAAAACCTTGCGAACTCTATCGATTTTTGATTTTTTCTCTATAGAAGGAACAGAAAATGTTTTTCATTAATTAAAAATAATTTTCTTTTCAATACTGAGAATTTGAAAAAAAAAAAATTGTATATAGAATAGTAAAGCACCAACCATGTATATCCAAATTATGAAATAAAACAAAAAAAAAACAATAAAAAGCTTACTTTCAAAACGCCCGATTATAAATTGAAAGAACCTTGCAATATTGATTTTGTAGCTGTAAAAAGATAGAAATAGAGTAAATTTTCTAAAGTTAGATACCAAGATAAGATAATAGCAATTGAGGCATCCTACTTATTATGAGCCTTTTAAGTTGCTTTTTCCATATTTAGACATGATTTTTATTTCACAATCTATACTGAGAATTTGAAAAAAAAAATAATGTAAAAAAATAGTAAAGTGCCAACCATGTATCGAATAAGACGTAGTTGCATTTGTTTGGAATCTTTTATCAAAATTTAATTGTTATATTATTTGATAATTAGCCTAATCGAGTTTTAATAGAATATGATCTGACAAAATTTAATTGGAAGACCATCTTATCAAAATATTGGATAATAATATTGGAATATTGGTAAAGCAATATCTTAGAGAGAACTAAAAAAATAATTAGGTAATTATTATCATTGAAAATGAAGAAATCAAAAAGTAGTTATAGTTGGTCATGAATAATATTTTCCTAATGTACAATCTTCTACCAATTCTTAACTCGACTTTTTTTCAACTTAGAAGACAAAAATATTTTTTTCCCTTACGAAAAATTATTACAGAAAATATAATTACAGTCATTTCTGCAATTTTTTTCATGTCGTTTTTTCGCGACAACGACAGCAATTCTTTCAATTATCCTATCTTTTTGCAGTTTATTCTTTTGTCTCTGTTGGGAACGTCTCGGCATATAAGGCAAATCATGAATCTAACAAAATTACTCTTGATTATTTGGATCTTATTCTTATTAATCCTGCAAGGAAATCAGATACTACCGCAAGTGTTGAAACCGAACTTGAGAACCATCTTACTAAAATGTATCATGGAAAACTTGAAGAAGAATCATCACGCAATGATGATAATCGAAAATGAAGAAGTTAATCAGGAGGTGGCAATAAAGTACGTTCTGCCAACTACATCGAGCTTTCCCTCAAGTATTTACACAATTTCAGAACTTTCTCACTTGAATACCAACATGTCAATATCAGGTAACGATCCAAGAGCAACAACTCTATTTATTATGATTTTTACTTCGACCAAACTCGATGCAGTTGAGCCATTCAAATTTTTGACTCGCATCTCAAACGTAAAAATGCGGCCGAAGTGTCTGATAATCCACTTCTTGAAAGACGAGCATCTCACCTATCAAAATTTCCTGCAGGACGTTTGGAAACATCAGTTCCTGGACGTGACTGTCTTACAAGTCATCCAAACAAATAAGTCAACGAATTTGTTAACAGATTTGAAAGAGGAATACATGATCCACAATTTTAATCCTTTCAACAAAGTCTACACGAAGGAATGCTTTTCTGAGAAGAGTCTATTATTTCCAGAGAAAACACGCAATTTGTATAAACAGCCAATCAAGATTCTTGGAATGAATAGATATAACGTAGAACTTAACACACCCGAATCCTCTTTCGAATCTTACGGCAGTACGTTGGCATTATTTAAAGTTCTTTCGAAAACTACGAATTTCGATATGAAGATTACTAAAGCCTTTTCAAGTAAAGTATTTGGCACAAAGGGTTGTTATGAAGCTGACTTTTCGGGATTGATAAGAGGCTTAATAAAAAATGAATTTCAGTTTGTCTTAAACAGACACTACGGCCTTATACCTGGATCGTGTTATGCTACGGAACTTTTTCTACGAAGTCGGACTATATCTATAGAATCTGTCGTAGCTCTGGTTCCAAGAGTGCAAATTAAGAGCACATCGATCAACATCGGATGGGATTGGATTTTAGTTCTTATCGCAAACGTTTCTGCCTTCACTTTTATTGTCATAACAGCACGTGTACTAAAGTTTAAGAAGAAGTTTTGGAAACCAACTGACATTTTTCGAATGATTCTAGCTATGGGCACACCATTCATTCCTCAGAAAACGAGGGAGAGAATTGTTTTCAGTTGTATAATTCTCACCAGCGTCATTTACTCAAATTATCTCCACACGGTCCTGACGAGCATCAGTTTTCGTCGTAATCATGAAATGAGAATAAGTACCTTGAATGATTTGGAGAAATCAAACTTAATACCATTTTTCGATGAATTTATGCATAATCTACAAACAGTAGAGCCTCTCGGCGGCATTGCTTTAGAAAACCTACGAAGAAAGTCTAGAATATTTACAAAAAAACTTCACTAGGTTTGACTGCATTGATGCCTTGGTAAAGCACAAAAATATCTCATGTACTATGTCAGTTGGATCTATGGAAACGCTGAAAAATAAGTATCATCTGCAATTTGGTAAGATGAATTGGTATGTTGTACACGAATTCTTAATGTCTGGAGCCTTAGGGTTTAATTTAGAACCGAGATCACCCTATGCCGAACGTTTCAATGAATTGCTTCTGAGATTGGTGGAAAATGGTTTGTTAGACAAATGGCAGGTTCGTGGACTACTTGATCTGAGTCAACTGTCACATCAAAAACAAGAACATGCACAGCCAGTTCAACTGAAGTACATACTAATCTCCACACTTGTTTTTGGAAGCCTTTTGTCATGCGTCATCTTCGCTGGAGAAATACTTGTTGATTATTTTGGAAGAAAAGGGATTTCATTGGGACCTGGTTCATCTAAGAGGAGAATGCTTGTCGTGGACGAAATCATCGATAACCAAGAGAGAGATATGACAAGTTTGCAGGAAAACTGTCGTCAAGAGAGCAATAGTCGAAATTTTCAAGAGAATCCAACAAAATCAGTTCGTCCGATTAATCGGTCCGAAGAATTCATAAGGGCGTTTGGCACCAAAAAACGAAAGAAACCATTCAATGTACAAACAGTGGTCGCTGAAGTTTACGAGGACACCCACGTTTGACATTTGAATGACTAGTACCAATAGTAATCAATATTTCTGTTTCATACTTTCTATGTAGTTGAAACATGCTTCAACTGAAAACTGATTTATATCATGTTTTTCCTTTGAGCGGTATTGATTTGCAGTGCAGTTATTGTTTGTCAAACGCAAAGGGAAATAGAGAATTTTTTTCATGCAACAGCTTTTTCATTTTAGACATTTTTCTTCTTACATATCAATCATCAACATGATGAAAACTTGCAACAGATTACTTTGAATTCTCAATTACTTGAATATATGTAACCTCGCCTATTTCCGGCGCAGAAGAGAATCAGTATCTTGAAGGAAAATATTATAGTATCCGCATTACTGCCAACGGAACTTAGATACGTCGAAGGTTCGCTTAAGCGTCATGATAGAATCACAATTTTTATTTTTTACGCGCCGTTAACCACAAAGAAACTGTAATTTTGTATATTAAGCGGTTCTCACATTTACTGCAATTTTCCGGGATTGTATAACTATTTAATAACTTCTTCAAACTGTTTTTCCATTCACAAATTGTGTCCATTGAATATACGCAATTTTATACAACCCATCAATGACAAACTCTCTTTTAAAAATATTTTGCATGAATAATTTTCACGGATGTGTGGTTTCCATCAGTACCGATAAGAAAAGTTACATATTTCCGGGATTCCACGATCCACGATGTCTCATTCACTGGCTTTGAACTCTCATCGAACTTGTTTTTTTTTCTCACAGGAAGGAAGCAAAGACCTCGAGATTATGTTTCAAATCATCGTTATGGCTTCGCGAATCATTAATCTATAAGTAACTTTTCATTCCTTTGCCTGCAATTTAGTTATGTAATCGCCATCGTGTTTCCTGAATCTTATGCTAATCAAGAAAGTTCTTTGTTAGAAATTTGTATACACATTTCAATAGTCTAATTCAAAGTTACCTAAGCCTTTCGCAATCGACTGGAATTTATAGATCTTGATTAACGGAGCTGATTATTAAAACAAACAAAAACTAATCGAGGTCCTTCATACCTTGGTCTATTCAACTATTCAAAGACTTTTTAATACAATCTTTCCACTTTTTTCATTCGAAAGTAGAATTAAGTAATTAAGCATAAAGTCTACTTCAAAAATAACCTTTTCTCCATGGGTCATAAAATTTTGCTCATTTTCAAATGAGAAGTTAATTTGATGTTTCTGGTTTGTGGTGTACTTCGTGAATGTTATAATGAGTTTGTACAAAAAATATATTGCTTGAAGAAAAAAGGATTCAAATTTTTTGAAAAATACCGCCTCCACTTGTCCCCACTTTTTTCGCCCGAGAATTTTATTTTAATTGATTAAAATTTGTAAAACGATTGTACTCGTTTCAAGATTAATTAATCATTACAATTATAATGCATTAATCACCAAATTTAACAAAAAAATTATAGTGAGACGTTATTTTATGTCACGAACACGATAATTACACTTTATTTAAAGATTAAGTAGTGCAGCTCTGAGAAATGAGGGTAACGTGTTCGATGGATCGTTGAAATCGACCCTAGGTCAAGGTCGATAATCTAAAGTGATTTTCTTTTACCATTTTTTCAACTACTATTATTCTAGGTCACGCATGTCTAGTTCGAAATTCCCATTGATCGCGAAATTGTATTCGAATATTTTCTTGATATATGAAATTTTAAATTATTCTTCTTACCCAAAATGTACATCATCGTGAAACAGTTGTCGAAGGCGAATCCAAATAAGAAACGACATGCTGAAAATTCCCAAAAATTTGTGGAAAATGCAGTCGCAACCCCAGCCAAAAATCCAACAATGTTTGTCCCAATTAAGGCTGGAATTCGCCCATATCGATCGGCAATCCATCCAAAAATAAGGCCTCCAAAAATCGCTCCAACGAAGAAAATACTTTGCGCAAAAGTTGGCAGAGCTGCGTTTTCACAAACCCATTCAAGCTGAAATTGATAATATAAATCATATGTCAAAATGTAACTGAGACATTAATAGAGTCTCAACTATAATAAAGAATTTTTTCAATTATATCGTTAAATTTACGATATCTTCTAGAGTTTGTTTTCACTTTTCGCGCCTTTCTGCCTATATATAAATCTTAATGCAAATTTTCGATCAGATGCAAATGATCTCAGCTCAAGCAGAACTTAAATGTCGTAATAATTGTGAGTAACGTTGAAACATTAGTCACGCATTACCTCTTACAATTTACAAAAGAAGTATTTTCTAATGCTCATATATGTAAAACGTAAACATTTCTGTATCCCGTAAACTGATCTCTGCTGTATGTGCGGCCTTGAATGAATGACATTAGAAAGGCAGAGTCTAAGTGTAAATTGTAAGACTTCTAATGATATACGCGGTTAATTAATTACTTGCCAGTTATTAATAAATTAGATTATTAATCGATTAAATTGTTTCGGCATTTCAAGGTCCAAAGAAAGATTTTTCTCTCATGAAAAAAGATAGAAGCTTAATATTTTGAAAGCTTTTTACTGAGATGTTCAATCCCACGTAATTATTTAAATAATTTCGATAATAATCTCTTGCAGTATTGCGGATTATAATTATTATTGAAATGAGCCGGTGCTCATTACGTTTGATGACTGGTATTATCATTTGTGGATTTATAGATGGTCCATTGAGTGACTGCATTATTATCTGCAATTTTTGTGATCTAAACATATTATATTATTCGGATATATACATATTATTCGGAAAAAATATGTAATTCATATTATAATCCATAATCAATTAGTTCAAATAAAAAACATGTTTGTAAAAAGAAATCAGATATGACTATGATTCAAAGCTCTTTCTATAAAGAATCAAAATGGCAAAACTGTTGAAAGATTGAAACTAAAAGTGAATTAGGTGGCGAAATTTGTGTTCCAGAGGGCTGAAAATTTATGTAGTGTGTATATTCCAATTATTTACCTCGGTTGCCACGGTAGGATAAGGTATGACCGTGTAATTGAATTCCCAGCCGTGTTTACAGTTTGTGATGGGCCATTTCGGATCAGCTACGGTTATTCCCTTTTCAAGGATCTCCGTATAATTTACGGCATACATCGAACATTTCGATCGAGTCGCGTGGTCACCATGATTCGCGTCAGGAGGAATGGACAATGCTACTCTGAAAATGATTTTAAAAAAATAGAAAAATTATGACCTAAAAGCAGTGCCTTTAGCGAAAGAAAATTGAACCGCACAGTTCATTCAATTAATTGCATTCGACTTTATTGAATAATTAGTCTTTCAGGACATCGGAATTCCAGAATTTTGCATAACGAGTCATTATACACTTAAGACATAAAATATTTTCCGAACGTTGGTTTTCAAGGATCCTGCAGCAAAAAATTCTTTACCTTATTAAAATAACTCCACTTTAAACTATAAAGTAGGATTATCCTTTGGTTATCTTATTTTTTTCCAGATTATAGGTAATTTTATACATATAGAAATTTTCATAATTTAAAAGAGAAATACAAATTTCAATACATATATGTAGATATAAATTTAACTATATATGAGTTGAGTAAACTGAATCGATTTGTCTGCTTCAGATTAGCCTCGATTTCATGATTTTTGTTGTTGAGAGCAGGCAGACAGTTAATCTTATCTCCTGTTCTGATATTCTAATACTTTAGGATTCTAACGATCGTGTAACACTCAGTGTGAGCAAGATTTATGCTGCATTTCAAGAACAACTTCAACTTCTGGTGTTTCACGTGTTAATTTATGATCGTTAAATTTAAATCAATACTTAATTTTTTATCGATTTGTTTACTTTGGACATCATTGTTGATTGGAATTTTTAATCTGATGTCTTGCGAAGATAAAACATTGAACGACTATTTATAAAACTGATGGCAATCATTTCTGCTGTCATCTTACTTTTTTCCCTTCTTTCTAATACACAGTTCCCAATTATTGTCTTATTATAAAACTCTTTAACTCTGAGATCATCGTTTAATGAATGCTTTCATCAATTCATCATAGAAAATTGCCCCACGAAAGTATATTTACGATTATAAATATTGCTTACATACATTGCTCGATAAATGTTCACAATTATTTTTAGTTGCTTAAAATACTTATTTTTCAGAGGAAAACCTGGATCTTTTTTAAAATTATATCGAACATTTGTGCCAACTGGATGAAGCATCAACATGACATTACATTGAAACGTGCATATTCTTTACTCGTTCTCATTATGAAGGATTTTTACAGTGTATCCATAATATAATATAATTATACTAGCAATTCGCATAGCCTTCAAGGCGATGACTTCGCAAGGATCTTCGCCTCCAGAAATTACTCAATTAGCTTTGATTCAAATGAATAAAAGTCGCTTCCATCAACTGCTGGCATAAGAAAGTCTTTTATTGGAAATTGTTTTATTAAAATCGAATTCTTCTTATAGGTTTTGCTGCATGTAATTACGACTTTTGGACCTTCATGTGAATGTAAAACCCGTAAAACCGCTGATACAACAGCAGCGACCGACATTCGACCTTCTTGTATCTTGAATAGCTGACTTTCTACGTAATCGCACAGTAACGCTCGCATAATATCTTTTAAAGTCCTTAAGTAGTTCGATTCGTGTCAAATATACTTTTTTTATTAAAGTCTGATTTAAAACTCGAAAAAGTAGCCTCGCACGTGAAAGGGTCGCTTGGAAATGGAAATGTTTTGTGGTTTTGACCTCCTCTATAATATTCGGCAATTAGTACTTCCATTCTCACGTTTGAACTTTTTCCCAAATTCAATGCAAATTTTATTTAACGATAATTTAACAGATTGATAAATGAACTTCGAAAAGAAGTTATTATTTTAAGTATTAAATTTACTGAAGTACGTAAAGATGTAAAAAAATGCGCTGATAAAATTAACCATGTTTCGAATGACACTCAAGTTGAATGACCTAATACTGAACTCGGAATATATTCTCTGCAAATTACACAATCGCAATCCTGAACTACTGATTCATAGAGATATTATCTCTAATTTTAGTTTTCTCGTTATTCAATTCCATAATTCAGTAAGAAATGTATAATAAATTAAAATTTTTGCTAATGAGTCAGATACGAATATCATTAATTCTACTTAAGAAACATAATCATTTAAAATCTATAACAAGGCAGAATTATTGTAACGGATGAAATAAAAGTTGATTAATGAACATGGTAAAATGATTTGTAATTTCATGTCTCTCAGGGTTTTTCTGAGACCGTAATTAGCTTTCTCGTGCGTGAACAGCACATATATATTTCGTATCTAGTAATATTCACGGTGCACGTGTTTCACTCGACAAAATCTTGCGTAGCAAGTTGCATGCAACTAAATCTACATAAATGGCACTCGCTCTGCGGATTACGCACTCGCGATCATGATGAGAGTAGCATAGATATTTTCATTGAATCATCACCACCAATTGCTTCAAATACCTAATTATATTTCTAGAGAAAGTTGTCTTCACGTCCTTGCAAGCAAAGGGATTTAAACTTAAATTAAATTCAAACATTGTATAAGTAGTATATCTTATCTTCTGATCCTAAAATCAGTTTACTTGAGGACTTGAGGCTTCGGTCAACCACAAAATCCATTTATTCCGGAAATGACCTTAACTTCTCCAATGAAGGTCAGAAAACCTTCTTTAATGCTCAGGGATATTAAGCAAGCTTATTTTAAGGCCTTTGATCACAATTCTTTAATTATAATCCAGAAACTGAGACTTTTAGATAGAATTTATGATAACATGTGAGTTGATACAACGGTAAATGATAAGAACAATCAATTATACAATCATACGTTTTTTCTCATCACACAGTTATTTATTACAGACAATATTTACATTCAATTAAACATTTATAACTGAATCTATCATTTGTAGTTTATAATTTTAAATTAATCGCTTCTGCTTATAGTGTTGATTAATTGAGTTGTAGGCTTTGTATAAAATTGATTTGAATATATTTTCTCTTTTTGAAACATTTTCTAGGTCCTTACAAGCTCAGAATATGCACTTTCAGTTTTCACAAAATTCTCCTTGGCACACAAAATCGAGAAAATAGAAATCTGTACGTGGAAATATTGTTAATTCAAAAGAGAAAAATAATCTAAAATTAAAAGTTTGTGTTTATTTTTTTTAATTCACCTTGCTTCCATCGTTAGGTTCTCCAATTCCGGAACTCGGCACCAATGCTCTTCCGGTACCAAAGTGATAAAAATTTGTGAAAAGTATACCCAAGCCACAAAAAATGCGAAAGGAATCATGAGTACAAAAAGAATTTTTTGATAAACTCCAAATTCGCCAACATAGGGTAATAATTCGTCAAAATCCATATCTCTTCTTCCACTCGGTTTTGGCTTTTTGGGCAACTCCACATTTTGACTAATTGTGGATACCCTGCACGAATTTTGGGAGATATTCCCACACATTTCATTTTCGGGCACATGCTCGGTTTCAGTCACAAAATTTTCTTGAGGAGGCATTTTCACTTTCATAAAGTATTTTTAAATTTTGATTTTTGCTCACACGCGACTGGCTATTAGGCAACCACTAATTTGTCTTAACTCTTTTCATTACTTCAGATTACAAAAAATATATAATTGAAATTGTTTTCAATATATTGTAAATTATTATTCAAGGAAGGAAAGTGGGCAACGTATTCAAGGACATTTTAAAGAAATTCACCAAATTTTAAACTTTCTTTGTATATCCTTCGGTCCCGTTCTATTAATCCACTCTTTGAAATTCTTTTTCTATTTTATTTACTTAATTAATAACTTTTTTTCTTTGATTTTGGGTGATCGCACGAAAATCGAAGCACCACACGACCGAAATTTCGTTTCCGTTTACGTTTTGGTGGGACTATCATGAATCAACTTTATTGTCAAAACTCGCGTGACTTATCAACAGAAGTTCACAGGAACCGAAAGACGTCAGGCTAAGTCCGAAATAGGAGAAATCCTGACTCTAAAGAAAATACTGAAACGATTTGCAGCGGGAACTGCTATATAGCCATCGACTAGAAGTCCCCCACCTTCTCATTGATTTGAGAACATTCAATGTTCTCTTGATAGAATTCAATGACTCACAGATTATATACACCATCACATCAAGAAGTCCCCTCATTTCTTACCCAGTCACTAATTTGATATCGAAAGTTGCATTCCATAATTTCCTGGACACATTTTTTTGAAAGCAAAACTAAAAGATCATTCATTTTTTGCTTACAATTAAAAGACAATATTTTATCTCGATTAGTGCAGGTTAAAAATTTTAATCAAAACGTATTGATGATTTTTTCAAATTAAAATTAACTGACATGCAATCTGCACTTTCTAAATAATATGTATTACACTATTATAGAGCATAGAGAAAAATGAGATAAATCTTAAAGTAAATCTGCAACGATTAACATATATTATGAAACTACACCTACAGACTGTCGCAATATTATATGAAAAAAATGCATTATCCGCCAGCTGGCGTTATTGATTTAAAAAAACAAATTCAATCTGAAATTAGAATCTGATGTCTATATGTATAGAAAGTAATTAATTCATTAGAGGTGCTTTATTTCAACCCTCAATGTATACACACACGTGTTCAAGTTCTTACATTTTTCCACATTTCATCCCATATCTGTACCACGAACGTGAGATTAAATTTTTATAATATTATCCTCTCACTGATTATAAATGAGTCTGGACGTTAAAAGGTTTTCTTCAACTGGAAAAACTCGTTGGGAGATTAATAAAAGGTTAATGGTATATAAAAAACGTTATTTTTAATCAATAAGAAAGTTTATATTATACAATCGTTTTTTTCAATCTTCAATATTTCAAAATGGATAATTATTAATTATAGTGGTTGAAATTTATTACCATTCCATCAATGAAGAAATGTGGTCTGAATATTGAATTTATGGTAATTCACATTTAGGTAATTTAATTATCTTTTAACTTGTATAATGATGCGCAAAATATCTAATTAATGATGATATTCTATAGATTTAAAAATTGGGTCATCCACTCGACATTGGTTTTCCTTCCGATTCGTTAGTGAATTGCGGTATTAAATCATTTTGTGAGAAGCCTAGAAATGTCAGCAAGGATTCCTCTTTCGCGACAGAATTTACGTTTTACTCATATCCTCGTTTGGAATTTCACCTCGAGATAATTATATGAAAATTAAAAATATACGATTAAACATTTTATGATTGGAAGATACGTGTAAAAATTGGGTTTTCCGCAAGAATGCTTAATTTCGATAAAATTTATGACGCAGTTCAAAAGACATTGTGATTAAGAAAAGAATTTTTAAGATATTTTCAACAAAAAATATTCCTAATACATATTGAAATATTGTATAAAAAATTAAATATATAAGAATGTTAATGGTAATTAATTAAAAACTTAATATTATTATATAGCACAGAAAACCGAATTTTGAAGAGGATTAATTTTTTACTTGTACCACTGTTGAAGATTAGCAGTAGATAAAGTATTTCATACGTCAGACATTCTGAGTGAGGAGCGAGCTCAACAACGGTCAAATGTGCATTCATGAATAATATATAGATGAAAAAATACCGCTCTTAAACAATCTGCATAAATATGCAAAACAAACATACTTTTCTTTTGAATCTTAGAAACCAGGCTTGGAAAATTATGCAATTTATTTCTTTAGCTGAACGTAATGTTGAAATGTGTCAATCTTAAGAGTAAATGAATTCTGATTTTCATGATGAAGACATTTCAAAATCATATGTATTGAGGTCTATAATTGATATAATATATGAATAACTTTGTCAAATTTCTGACTGATGAAATATTGAACATTCTTTAAATCGAAACTTTTCCAATCATGTTTTGTTTATAAAAAAAAACACAATATTTTTCTCTGTTTATATAAAAGGAATCTGTATTATCCAGGCATTAGTTTTGTTTGAATTTAATCAACCGACACCTTGAATTGTAAACGAGCAAAAGTCAGACCAGGACTTTAAGATCTGTAACGATCAGATCGCGTTTAGTAATTGAACAATCGGATATAATTGGATTGGTATGCTGGCAAGAATGACCTCGTGGACTCGCCTTAGCCTTCCTCATTTTCTGTAACTAATAGCGCGTAATCTTGCACAATTTGCAGGAAGCGTTTGACACCTGCCAACCTGATCTCTTTTCAATTCTTCAACTTATTGAAGAACTCGAACCTCCTCTTAGAAAATCATATAATACAGAACAGTATAACTTATATAACGAGACCATGGCTTTTTTTATATTCTTTTTATTATTGCTATCACACTAATAATAATATAAATTGAGTATTATAAAAATAGCAGTCAATATATAAAAAGGTCCTTATGATCGTCAAAAAATAATATTTCACCGTTGTTCAAATATTACTTAATAAAGTATAATAATCAACAGTATTTAAGCATTTTATCAAAATAATTGTATGAGAAAAAAATGTTTTATTTTCGAATTGATTTTTATACCGTCATATTAACACGTACACAATTTAACGGAAACAGAAGGGAAAAAAACAATAAACGTACAAATTGTACAGTTTCGTGCCTTATCTGCACTCTTATTACGCAAATCAAAAGCTTTTGTAGTCAACGAGCGTAAAAGCGATTTGCCTCGGAAACAATTTAACGCTCGTGCCATTTATTTCTCGCGAGGATTCTGTGAAGAAACGTTGGAAATAAAAAATATCTTCCAAGATATTGAACTTTCTTTTTTTAAATCTCTCTTTAGCCATTAAATATAATTGAAATTTTTACTTCCCTTCTTTTTAGTTTCAGTATTATATTTTTCTTTAATCTTCTTTTTAAAGCACGTTTCCTTTTCTTTTTGATTCAATATGAGTAAGAAATAGATAAAATTTTTCTGTGGAGTGATAGCAATAGATAAATTTGTTTAGAACAAACCTTGCATAATTAAAAATCCATTAATCAACACGACGTGTGATTTTCAGTAATTGGTTGAGCATCGAGAACGTGAGAGAACGCATGGGAATCAACGACTGATACAATGATCATTTTTTTTAGGTTTAATAATTGTTCACGCTGGCTACAGTATGATGCTTGGTTGATTTAATCTCATGCGAAGGACAAAATCCTATCCGGAAAATGATTAAAACTAAATTAAGGTCTTAAAATCATGAATCATCAATCCATGCAGTCCTAATGCCTAAAGGTCCTTGCCTGGAAACTGTAAAATACATTTTTGATAAAAAAATAAAAAAGATCTCTGTTTTTATTAATTATTCTCAATTTTTTGAACTTTCAGGACACTTGCTCTTTCTTTTTAATTTTAATCGTTAATTACAAGAAGATCTGATATCCTCGGAGGTCCACAGAAGGTCAAAAAGGAAAAAGTAGCCCGTGATCATTGGAGGACAATTTATTAGTCTTAATTCCGTAATTAATGTAAAAGATTCGAGGCCAAAAGAAAATAATATGGCTCGATGTCTATCATGTCTAATTGTACCTAATTCATAATTGATTTTCAAATATAGACATGTCAAGTTTTCACTTCTTAGTTTTCTAATTTTCGATATTTTTTAATATTTTGGAAGAAAAGATATTAAGAAATAAATGACGTGATTTTAAATAATTTTTTTAGACTATCATTACTGAAAGTTTTACTTTCATCTTCAAGTTGGGATATGAACCGAAATTGTTTAAAGTTATCATTAGTTGAAGCTGAAATCAACTTTATCGATGCACTAGAGGTTGATATTTCTGCAGTAGATGTCCTTACTCATCAAAGTTTGTAAATAAGGCATAAATTAAAAACAAATTCCAGAATAAATTGGAAATAAGGATATAAATTAAAATAAGGAATTGATTTAGAATATATATGTTTAAAAATTCAGCATCATTTTAAATGTGAAAGTTACCGAAAATGTAATCAATGTTTAACTTACATTGTATAATTCAAAGTATTTGCATACACCTCAATGTTTTCATTAATTATTCTGTGATTCAGTGAAAGACAAGAGTTTACTCATTTTTCAAGATTTGATGTGGGATTTTGTTCCCCACGTATTGAATAATAAATTAAATTCTAAAAGGTTTCAAACAATGAAAAGATGTCTAAGACCGACTGTCTAAAGAGTGAAGAAATATTTGATTATACAAATATTGACTACTACTTAGTTAATCGTTACTTTTAACCAGTAAAAATAACTTTTACTTTTAAACATAATATATTTTTACACTTGATTTTTGTTATAGACACCCTATGCAATATAATTCTGGAATATGTAATAAAAACAAAGTAACTATAATTATTGATGTCCATTTATGGTTTCTGGTATAACAACCTACTCTCTAGTCGTATAAATTCTAACAATAGTTCTTGCACGTTCACCATACGTGGAATGGCAAGGAAGTCAAAAGGTCTGGTATTCGTATCGGTATCAAAGAAATGTCAGTTCACATCTATGAAACCATTGATATGTATGGGTGCAGAAATTCACCTAACAATAAGGTGTGGTGATCGAATAGCATCAACATTGCAAACATAATATTACAAAACTTCAATAATTATTGAATACGTTTTTCTTTTAATGATAATGCATTCTTCTCCTTGAATTTTTAATAAATGTGCGGAAATTCAACTTGCGATTACATCCATTTTGACTGTTAATGTTTTACTTGTTGCAAAATAAGAATTTATATCTGTTTATAAAAAAATTTAAATCGAAGGATGTTTTATATATTTTTAAAATTTAAAACATAACAAGAAAAGAAAATAAGAAATGAAAAATGATTGCCTACAGAAACATACGAGGGCACGAGGGCGTCAAGGCCTTTCGCCTGTGGGATCCTGAGAAACCAGCTGGGACCTCACTAACTTGATGTATAAAACGCCCCTCCAGTTGTTTCCTCGTGCATTATCGTTCATCGACTTGCTCAATATTCTTACCACTATGCGAGCATTTCTCGTAAGTTTCCTTATTGAATAATAATTTCTAAAAATTCCTTCATCTTCTCGATTTAACAAGTGATTGTGAAGTGATAAAGAAATTATAACGGTGCGAATTTGTGCTAATTTAAAAAAGAGTAATAATTATTTCGTTACTCTTTTAAACTGAGTGAAATCATTCCTTCTTTATTTCCAACCTTTGTTTAGCAAGAATTTAAGCTAACTTTTAATATCTGTTAATTCAGTTATTACTGGTGAGCTTCTTCGGTTTGGCAATCAGTCAAGCACCTCAATATGAAGAATCACCTCGAAGTGCTGCAATTTTGAGTGACACGCGATACCTCTCAGGAGATGGAACATTTGGCGCTTCTTATAAACAAGAAGATGGCGTCGAATTTAAAGAAGAAAGTGACGAATTCGGCAATCGAAAAGGCTCATATTCCTATATCGACCCCACAGGGCAGAGAAGAACTGTCACATACACTGCTGGAAAGGACGGTTTTCAGGTACCGTTTTCCATTAAAACTATAACTTTCATGAAAAATATTTTGATATTCAAAAATCAAATTTCAATTTTCTTTAATATCTATATTTTCAGGCTACCGGTGACCACATACCAACAGCAGCGCCCCAAATACCACCGGAACCAGTGCAACCAGAATATGTACCACTCCCACAATACAATTCACCAGATTATGAATTTCCTAAAGGAAGATTCTACGATTCTCGTTTCCAAACACAAAATCGATATGAAACAGTAACGGAAAGTCCCCGAAGACCAGAATCTAGAATTCAATTTCAATATGAATATCAACATAATCCAATTCCTGTGAGGTACCAACCATCTACTCCTGAATATGAACCACAAATTCAGCCAAGAAAATACGAACCTCCTCCTCAGTATCAACCAAGAAAATATGAACCTCCTCCTCAGTATCAGGCAAGGAAATATGAACCTCCTCAGTACCAACCACCCCAATATCAACCTCCCCAGTATCAACCACCCCAGTATGAACCGCCTCAATACCAAAAACCTGTATATTCCCCCCCATATCGTCCACCTCCCCCCGTTTCTGAATATCAACCCGTATCAAGACCACCACCCCAATATAATGAAATAACTACCCCAACACCAAGGAGATTTTATCCTCCTGGAAAATTGGATTTCAACCGCACACCTGATGGCTTTTCCTACACTTTTAGCAAGACTTAATGTAAGACTGACACCGGCGAATTATCCTACCTTAAATAAAAAAAAGTGGTGTAACGAAATGTCTCGAAAATCTCGCATACATTGTTGTTGCAAATCTGATTGGCTTTTCAATGATTTGAAGGTGTAAGAAAGAAAAAAAAATAATCGTGTTTATTTGCTCTTAACATTTGACGAAAACCTTCGGAATCCATTAAAATACGTTAAAATTTCTTACAATTCCTAGATACCTCTTGAAATCCTTTAACATTCCACAAAAATCTTCAAAATCATAAATCTCTTGAAATCCCTTAAAATTTTACGACAACCTTCGAAATCTTTTTAAATTCTAAAAAAATCTTTTGAAATCCCTCAATAAAATCTCTTGAAATCCGATCAAATTCCTGAAAATCCCTTGAAATTCTTAGAAACCTTTTGAAATCTCTTTAAATTCCTCGAAATTCTACGAAAAGATTTAAAATCCCCTAAAATCTCTTAAAGCTTCCAGAAACCTTTTGAAATCTCTTAAAATTCCCAGAAATTTCTTGAAATTCTTTAAAATTCTACAATGACATTTAAAGTCCGTTTATATCGTTTAAAATCCATTAAAATTATTATAAATCTCATGAAATTCCATTTATATCTTTAAAAATTCTATAAAATCTTTTAAATATCGGAAAAACCCCTGGAATTCCTTAAAATTATTAGAAATCTCATAAAATTTTTTAAAAATCATTAAAATCTCTTGATTCTTTTAAAATTCCTAGAAATTCGATGACAACGTTTAAAATCCCTCTAAAACCTTCAAAATTCTTAGAAACCTTTTGAAATCTCTTCACATTCCTCGAAATTCCACGACAAGTTTTAAAATCCCTTAAACCTTCCAGAAAACCTTTTGAAATCTCTTGAAAATTTCAAGAAAACCTTCAGTATCGCTTAAAATTCGTTGAAATTCCTAAAAATTTGTGAAAATCTCTTAAAATTGCCAGAAACATTGAAATTCTTTAAGATTCTACGATAACTATTAGAACCTCTTTGTATCCTTTAAAATGATTAGAAATGTCATAAAATTCCACAAAATCTTTTAAAAATCATAAAAATCTCTTGAGTTCTCTTAAAATTCGTCGAA
>JAUESH010000008.1:1242652-1261682 GCA_032275165.1 Synergus magnus | reverse complement strand
TAACTACGTTGGTTTATTCGGCTTATTCACTAAGTTTGTCTCAAAACGACTTTTAGGTTATCCGAAGTTGACACTCAAAACATTGAAAATGGTAAGGAATACAAATAATTAAATGGTGCTTAAACTTAAAATATTGTTTAGAAGGGTCATTAATTAAAACTATGTTTGTTTTTTTTTTAGTTGCCGCTTTCGTTATTAAGAACGACTCAAAATTATCCCATGGTGAGTTTCTAACCTCTAAAAATTATTATAAGTTTATTATTATTATAAGTTATTTGCACATCAAGGGTGAGTTTCATAAATTACTCAAAATTATCTCAATCAAATAGTTTTATTGATAATTTTTGACAAAATGTGTCTTATTTATATTAATGTTGATATTGGGATTTAAAAAAAATCAAAAATACAAATTTGATATGGAAACTAAGCGTTTTAGACATTTTTTTGTTTTGTTCTTTTATGTTTAAAAGGTTTCAATTATTTAAAGCTATAAAATTCTTAATAATTTACATATTTTCAACATTTATCTGCAGTTCTCAAAGTTCTTAAATTTTTAAACTATATTTGTATGACCACTGTAAAATATTTATCAATTGGAAATATGAGTTACAAAGTTTGTTTCTTTTCATTTCTATCAGGATGGAGACACATTTTGGAGAATACCCGAATGTTACATTTGAGGTAGCACATTCAAGTATCTCCGGATACCCGATGAAGTCATCCGATTGAATAAAATATTAACTATTTTATAAATAAGGATCTTTGGAAAGAAAGGATATTTTTTAAATACACCAATTTTCTTACAGTTTTTCATTTTTTATTTATTAAATAACGCACGACGCGCTGATACTGCATGTGCAGGTGTTAATAAAAATATAAAAGAGAATTAACGTATTTAAAACGAGAATGCTGATGATTGACTTAACATTTGGAAATAATTACATTACTAATGTAAAACAATAATGGAAATAATGTTACATCGCATATAAGTTATATTGGTATTGATGAAGTGTAAGGCTTTCGCGAATGTTTTGTGGTCATGAATTAAACATTTCTATTTAAATGACAAGAGAAGAAATTGTACACAAAAATAGAAAACAATCTTCATTAGGATATCTGAAAAATTAGTCTAGAATATTTAGAAATTAATCTATACTATTTTAATTACTTTTTAGTTGAATTACTTTTCGCAAAAGTCAATGGAATATACATTTTTTTCTGAGTGGTGTTTGTAGTTTTTTTTTTATAGTTTTCTCTTGCGATTCTTCTTGGAAGAAAAGCAATTTAAGGTCCCACTTATTTTTCTTTTTATTGAGATTTTCTTAAATCTAGTTCGGTGGGTTGTGTGATTTATTTACGATTGATGATATCGTGAATCTGTGCATGGGCCAATCGCATTGTCTGCACAAACACATGATCTTCCTCCTTGACCATCCGGTAAACAAAGTTGTTCTTTACTGCATCTTCCATTTTCATATTGGCAAACGTTGGAAACTGAAAGTAAAAAAGTAAAAAATGTAATAAAAATTGACAGATTTACACATTTTAAAAATTTGTTTTAATTCTCTATCAAAATATGACTTTAAAAAACAATAAATTCTTATTCTAAATACTCTAATGAAAATTGTTCTGCAAAATTACCTCTGGGACAAGCTTCCGGTACGGCAACGATTCCGTATAATTTTCCACTTCCGCCAGCTGGAATATTCAAAGGCTCGCGTCTTTCGCCACTTGTTTTCAACGATACCTCTATTTTGTGACTGCAAAAATGTAAATTGTAATATTAAGGGAGTTTAAGTTCAATTTAAAACAATATTATTTGGAATTTATTTAGACCTATAAATTGAAAAATCTTTAATTCGAATGACTTGTGAGTTTTGGCGGCTTTTTCGGAAACTTAAGTTAAAATTCTGATAAGATATGAATCAAATTGCTTCAAAGAGATAAGAGTTATCAACAAGTCATTATATTAACGTTAGAGAAATCAGGGAAATGCGAATAGCTGTCAGGGAAAATAGAAATTAACATTTATGCTATGCTATTTTTGTCGTATTACATATATATCTTTTACAGTTTATTTAACAGATACGGGTACGGAGGAGTAAAAAAGCTTAAAATACGGCGTGACGTCATATGTGAACGCTCCCATTAAAGTGTAATAAAAGAAGATAAATGAAGAAACTGAAACTCACGTTTTCCAGTCCGTCCAATAATAGTGGTTTTGTGATATCGCTACACCAAATGGATAAACCAAAGATTCAGCAACCACGTGCACATTTCTCGTATCAATTTGTGCACAGCCTATATAGAAGAATTGAAACTTTTATAAAAAAATTTTACAAAATTTACAGGGGTTTTAAAATTTCTTCAATGCTCCAAGAGCACTCATGTTATCTAAATTAAGAAAAAAAATTGCATTTTCTTATAAATATATTTCTTACTGATGGTAAGTGTCCCTGCATCAGCCCAACATAATTCATCAGTGGACCAATCGATTGCCAACGCATTTGGCAGTTTGACATTCTCCCCTTGAATGAATATTTGACGACCTGTTCCATCTTCATTGGCCCATTCAAGCTTTGGAGCCTGACGGTTCCAGTCGGACCAGAAAATTTTTCTAAAATAAATAATACATGTTTATAGAGTCCTAATTCAATCCTAATCCTAATATTAAAAAAAATATATATTATTACTCACCCTCGGTAGGGATGAACTGCTAATCCTCTAGCATTTACTAAGCCCGTTTTAATCAGGACTTTTCTCTTTTTCGTTTCCAAATTGGCAGCTTCAACAGTACCTTTCGCTGAGTCAGTCCAAAAGAGATTCCTTGAAACCCAATCTATTGCAATTCCTTCAGGACTGGTGACTCCAGTGATAAAAGATTCCAACTTCGAACCATTGTAATTCAAAGAAATAATTCTGTTACCTGTAAAAAAGAACGCTTTCGTCATTGATAAGTTCTTTTTAATTTCTTTTAATACGAATTTGTAAAGATCATTACCAGTAATGTCACTGGCATAAGCTTTGCCACGTGCACAGTCGATATCAATTGCAATAGTCATTTGATTGTATTCTAGACTAATAGGACTTCCAGGTCTGTCTCGTGATGGGAAAAATGGAATCCTATGAATGGCCATGCCTTGATTGACCAGCAAGAAATTAGCCTCATGTGTTGGCGTTGGTCTGCAATTGGTTCCATCTCCAGTGTAACCATCATTACATGCGCAAGTAAATTGATTATTTCCTGCAGAAATGCAGGTAGCATATTGAGAACAGATTCCTGGATCGCGTTTACAGGATGATTGGGGCAGACAAGTAAATCCATCACCATAGAAACCCTGAAATATGATTATAAAATCAATGCTTGGTATTTTCTTTGATCAATTAAGAGATATAGTATATCTACCAACCGGCATACAAACGCAGGCATAGTTGGAAGAAGTTTGATTGTATCCACAAACGGCACTTCTTCCGCAGTTGTTTACAACATTACATCCAATGTGTTCCTCAACACACTGACTGATGCCATCTCCACGATATCCAGTTACACAGACGCATTTAAAACCACCGTTACTGGAAGTTGCACATTGTGCATTCACGTGACAAAGAGAAGGATTTGTTGAACAGTCTGATAAAACACATTGAGAGTCAACTTTAGTGTATCCTGAAACGCAGGAACATTCGTATCGAGAAGTTCCAGAATTGTATTGACACTTCTCGTAGTTTCCACAATCGGCATGATCATCGCACTCATCTATTTCAAAATAAAATTTAAATTAATGAAGAAGTAGAATACTGAACACTAAATAAACAATTTCTTTGCTTGGGTTGAAACAAGTTAATTCAAATTATTTGCCTGTTCCGGAATAGATATATGCTTTTCATTTTCTTCTCCTATCTTAAAAAAGTGGTGTAACGAAATGTCTCAAAAATCTCGCATACATTCTTTAAAATGCCATAAAATATTTTTCAAATTATTAAAATCTCCTAAATTTTATGATAACGTTTAAAGTACCTTAAAGTCCCTTAAAATTCTCTGAAACCTTTGAAATATCTTAAAATTCCTCGAAACTTCACAACAAGATTTAAAATCCCTTAAAATCTTTTAAAACACCCAGAAACCTTTTGAAATCACTAAAAATTTCATGAAAACCTTCGAAATCGCTTAAAATTCGTTGAAATCTCTTAAAATTCGTGAAAACCTCTTAAAATTCCCAGAAACTTCTTGAAATTCCTTGAATTCTACGATAACATCTAAAGTCCCTTTACATCCTTTAAAATCCATTAAAATTATTAGAAATCTCATTAAATTCCATGAAATCCTTAGAATTCTATAAAATCATTTAAAAATCAGAAAATACCTTAAAATTATTAGAAATCTCACAAAATCTTTTAAGAATCATAAAAATCTTTTGAACTCTCTTAAAATTCCTCAAAATTGCACGAAAACACTAGAAATCGCTTAAATTAAAAAATTTGCTGAAATCTCTTAAAGTTCTTAGAAACCTCTTAATATTCCTCAAAATTTCAAAAAATTTAAAATCCCTTAAAATTCCTCAGCTTTAAAAAATTTTATGAATTCTGTTAAAATTCCGCGAAATATCCTGAGGTACCTTAAAATTCTACGAAATCTTTGAAAAATCCTAAAAATCTTTAGAATTTCGTAAAAATCACTTGAAAATTGTCAAAATCCCTTAAAATTCCTAGAAACGTTTTGAAATTCCTCTTTAAAAAAAAGTAATGTAAGGAAATATCCCTAAAATCTGGCATACATTGTTGTTTCAAACCTGCTCTCTAAATTTGAATCAGCGAAATTTCATTGGTTTTTGAATGGCTTGAAGTTGTGAGAAGTAAAATAAATAATCGAGCGCGTAGCGCGCGTGTTGGTTTGCTAGTGAGCATAAAAAAAGTATAAAAAAATAAAGCACCAATAGGTTTACAATCGGTGCCATCTCCCTTGAATCCTGGATTGCAGACACATCGGGCGAAGGTGTCGTCGTTTCTGCATGAGGCATTCGGGTCACAAATGTCGACATCTTGACAGGAGACTTCTGTTCAGAGAATTGGTGAAGAAGAATTTAAATAAAAAAATTTTAATCTAGAACGTACCTCAAATAAAGGAAATCCATTAAGTGATTAACTGATTTTTTAAGCTGGATGCAAATTACGTACCTCGCTTTGTACACTCGATTCCATCACCATCATATTCAGCATTGCACTGACAGCCATACTCGGAATTAATTGTGTCGAAGACGCATGATGCATAAGGGTGGCATCTATTCACGACGTTGCAAGATACTGGAGATAAGCATGTGCGATTATGGATATTGCAAAGACTTTCATTTCTATAATTTCCTTATTTTAAAGCCAACTAAATTAAAAATCTTAACTATCTATCTGCTTTACAATATCCTCTAAACTTTTATCGAAGTGCTGTAGAGAAAGAAATTGCAAGTGAAAGTATCAAGTATTATTTAGTGGTTGCCCTTTTCATGATAGAAAGCATCTTGAATTAATTAAATTACATCATTCATGTCTGAGTATTTAAAGGAATAAAAAACTTATCCCAGAGAGTCATATCTTAAAGCTTTTGAGTTCAAAATTGAAAGCGACCGAATTTCAAAGCCCAAATTGGCTTTAAACATGCAAAAGCAGGATAAATATAATTTAATGAGCTAGAAAGCAACTTAAAGCCAGGCAGGTTCGTACAGTGGGATCCGGAAGGACCTTTCGTCTCGAGCTGGTATCCTTCTTGGGGAATGCAAATTTCCTCAAGTTCTTCATAATCGTATCCCCAGGGACATATGCAGTATTCCTCGAAGCATTCCGGAAGCGGGCGTGCCAAAACTAAAATGCAGGATGCAGCATCGAAATTCAATTGTTAGTTAAATTCAGGGAAAAATTATCATGTCACGCTGAACAATTATTGAATATTACTATAAGTGTGTACGTGTCAAATTATTTAAGAACATTCCGATAAAGCGAGTACATTCCGCTTCAAATTAAAATCCTCTACTTCCGGTTTTGTCCACCCCAGTTGTTTGGCGATAAATAACATATATAGAATATTATTTTTGTTTTACTTACTGTCGGATGAAGTGACGGTAGGATTATCTGCCTCTCTTATGCATTCATTGTCGCGATAGGAATATCCTACCGGGCACAAGCAAATTCCAAGCACACAGTGTGGTTGAGGTTTTTCTGGATCATCTGATTCTGGATAGCAATCATATCCATTCCCTGAAATTGAATTGAGAATTAGTTTCCAAATTTGATCATTCTGATTCTCTTTTACAGACATTTCAGATTTGATTCCTAAAGTAATCATTTTCAAAAAAATTCCCCTTTTCCCTTTTTATTTGATTGAAAATACAACTATTTTTAGTTGAAGAATCAATTATATCCATCTTTTTGGTTGAAGAGCAAAATATTCCGTTAAAACTTCACTTTTTAGGGTGAAAATTAATTCTCTTTATTAAAAATCATCTTTTTGCACAGAAAATTTCAATATTTAGTTGAAAATCCATTTTTTTATTCCAAAGAAACCCATTTTTGAGATATTTTCCGATTATTTTGGGTACTTGTAAAATTAATTTATACAAAAAATACAACAACAGGCTTTTTTTTCTTTTAGCTCCTCAGATTGCAAAAATCTCTTCTTTAAAATATGTATAATTTTTTTTAACTCACCAGTGTAACCCGGCTGGCAAGTGCATATATGAATTTGTCTGTTGCCATCGTAACTGCAGAGACCGTATGGAGAACAATTGTTAATGATATTGCAGGAAGTCGCTGAAATTAGAAAATTAGATAGCAAAGTAGTTTTAAACTTAAAAAAATAATTTGGATCTGTTACCTTTGCATAAACTGAAAATGGTTACTTACATTGCGAAATGGGGGTGCAAATCTGATTGATGTTTTCAAATCCAGGAAGGCACGTGCACATCGGCATACCATTTATCATTTGACACTGTTCGTTATCCAAACAACGAGTTTCATCGCAGGTGGGTGTCCCTGAAATTATAAAAAATGATAAAATAACAAATAAAGTTGTATTTCAATTCTTAGACTCTGTCTTAAAAAAGTGGTGTAACGAAATGTCTCGAAAATCTCGCATGCATTGTTGTTGCAAACCTGATTGGTTTCTGAATGACTTGAAGTTGTAAAAAATAAAAAAAAAATAATAGCGTACGTGTTGGTTTGCTCTTAAAATTTGACGACAAACTTCGAAATACTTTTAAATTCTACAAAATCGTAGCATTTTAAAGAATTTCAAGAAGTTTCTGACAATTTTAAGAGATTTTCACAAATTTTTAGAGTTTTACACGAATTTTGAAGGGATATCGAAGGTTTTTTTTTTGTTGTTGAAATTTTAAGAGATTTCAAAAGGTTTCTGGGAGTTTTAAGGGAGTAAGAAGTAAAACAAACAATCGTGCGCGTAGTGCGTGTGTTGGTTTGCTAGTATCTCTAAAAAATTGAAAAGGAGTAATTTTTTGAATTAGTTTCTAAAATTAATACTTCATCTTACTTTCACAAACTCGACCGTCTCCTATGTATCCAGGTTTGCAATGACACGTGTGACTGCCCTCATTGTTGACACAAAGGGCATCCGGAGAGCAAACATGATTGCCAGCAGTGCATTCATTAATATCGATACAGGTTGCTGAGTTGTCTTCTTTATAAAGATACTGATAACTGCAAACAATATTAAATAGTAGATAAGATATAATTACTATAATAATGAAATATTTCAGTATTGGTAGAATTGCATATTAAAGTACTTGAAGTCTTCTAATTCAATAGAAAAAATGAAATAATTCATATTTCTCACCCAGGATTGCAGATACATTTAAAATCATCCCCATCAACGACACAAGAGCTGTGTTCGCCACAAGTAGTTTTCCCCTGAATACAGGGATCCTCTTCTTCCAATGGGGCGATTTTCGAGTTCATTGCGTATCTAATAATACCTTCCCTGGCCTCATAAGTAATTACACCCCTCGAAAATTTAAGCCTCGTCGTGTCCTGTTCCGTATTTGGGGCATAGGGACACTCGTTGAAAGTGAATATTTGATCCTGAGAATATTTGTACTCTGAAGGTACTCCTATTAATTTGTACGATTTTTCGGAATTCGATCGAATCGTTCCTGGCTTCACCCTCGTTAAAAGTTCGTCAAAATCCGTAAATTCGATTCGTGCATCGTCTGCGAGACGAGGAATTGTTCCTTTAATATCCACGTCCACTTTTAGTTGACCAAAAACATCTTGACCCATGAAGTTAGATCGAATTGTTACTTCATTTCCTGTCGAGGTGAATCGCAGCTCTGATGTGTGATTGAAGACTCCGCCTGAAGAATTATAATTTTACAAAATAAGCAAATCTTTACAAGATACTCAAGAAATTTTTTAACCCGGTGGAAAATTGATCTCACCTGTTAATTGAAATCCATTTTTGGTTTCTCCAATTGGTTTCGCAAAGAGCCACCCAATAACGCTTCCAAGATTGCTAAGTAATTGGAAGCTGGGACCAACAGCTTCCGGTACTCTTGATATGGCGGTGTAAGTTCTTCCATCTTTGGTTTGGACGTAGCATTGAAGATCCTTATCTTCGAAACTTTCGCCGTTTATAGATCCCGACATCCTGCCAATCACTCTCAAAGGAACATCTACCAATTTTATTTAAACATTAGTGAATGAAAATTAAAAAATTGCTCTAAAAATCCTTAAACAATGATGAATGAATGAAGAGGAAAGGATTTCCTCAAAGGGTCTCACGACTCATTTATCTCACGTCTTACAAACGTACCAAACGTACTGAGAAAGTAATTTTAGGTGTCTTGTGTGTATCGTAAACTATGAATAGATCAAAGTCGGTCTTTGCTGCTGAACTTATTTTGCACTTTTGACTCTCTTAATGCACAAAAACAGGCGGCATGTTCAAAGAAACATGAATGTTATTTGTAATGATATGCATATTTGATATGTAATTTTTTAAAGCATACCAATTGGCTGACAGTATTTTCCGTTTCCGAAGTGACCTTGTTGACAGTGGCAGCAAAATCCAGCTTCATAATCGACACAACTTGCTTTACTGTGACAAGTTGTTGCCCCAGTTTTGCAAGTCTTTGGCTGACTAGACATCATATCTGAAAATAATCAAATCAACACATGTCTAACAAAAAGTTGATTCTTCCTGAATACTCAGGGCTGCCACACAGTCACTTAAGTCACTTTTAGTTACTTTAAAATATCAAAATTTCTTAAAATTCTTACAAGCTTTTAAAAATCCTTTAAAATTCCACAAGGAACTTCAAAATTCCGTAAGATTCTTCGAACTCTCTAATCTTTCTTAAAAATCTCTTAAAATTCTTGAAAACTTCTTAAAATCCCTTAAAATTCCACAAAATCTTTTTAAAATCTTGTGAAATCCTTTAAAATTGAATGAGGAACATTAAAATACCCTAAAATCACTTTAAAAAATCAAAATTTCTTAAAATTCTTTGAATTCCCTAAACTTTCTTAAAAATCTCTTAAAATTTTATGAAGTCCTTTAAAATTCTTTATAATGCTTTAAAATCTTTTGAAAGTTTCTAAAATCTGTTAAATAAACTGTAAAAGCTATATATGTAATATGACAAAAATAACATAGTTAGCATAAAAGTCAATTTCTATTTTCCTTGACAACTACTCGCATTTCCCTGACGTCCTTAAAAAATTTTCTTTTTCCCTAACATTTCCCTGACCTCCCTGACATGTGGTTATCCTGAATAGTTACTTTTAGTTACTATTTTGTTGAAAATTAGTCACTTTTCGTCACTTTTTTGTTCAAAATTAGTCACTTTTAGTCACTTTTTAGATCAAATTAATCACTTTTGTAACTTTTTTGAGATACATTAATCTGTGGCAGCCCTGTGAATACTTAATAGTCAATAATAAATATTACCATCAACGGTATCAGGAGCATAAACATTTTCACCATCGCGAATGGGTCCAACCTGGAAAATCCAGTGCCCGGGTCTATTGACATTGGACAGTCTGCAAAAAGTAAGAAGGTGATTTATTCGTAATAATCATTACATAATCTATATAATAATTCTTATAATCTAATTTTGTGTTTTTAAAGCTGGAAATACCTACTTATCAATATTTTGAATTTGATCCGTGCCCGATCCTGGCAGCGCATGGATTCGACCCTCGCTCATGAAGCCAACTTGAGCTTTTGCATCCGGAAGTCCATTTGGATGGGATTCTGCCTGGATCCACTGAATCCCATCTTCAGGGTATAACAACTCGACGAATGAGTGAGTTCCATTCGAGGAAACGGCTACTTGATAGGTATTAACCTGGAATAATTTTTTTTATGAAGCTGAAGAGTCCTTTAATGTTTAGAACTCACAATTCAAATCCACTAAAATACTTTGTCATTTTTTGCATTGTAGTATCCCACGTCGATCCAGGTTGCAAGAAAAACGTGAGTGGGTTGAAAATGAAAGGCATTTTTGAAGGAACTTCGAATAATTCCACCTGCTCTTGCAAGAATCTCTGGTTCATTAGTTTCCGTCCAATAAATTGTTCCTGATCCTCTGGTGTCCACATGAGTATAAAGTGGTGCAATTACAGGATCATCAAGTGGAAAAGCTATGTTGAAAAACCTCTGCATCGACCTCGCGAATGAGAGAACCCCATTTCCGTTTACCTGAAAAGTAAGAGAAATGTTTTCATTATTAAATTTAAAAACCGTTTTTATAACTTTCAAAAATTTTAGATCGAAAGGGGAGAGAGGCACGTGCGATATCTAAAGTTCACCAATGACGCAATACTAAATGTTTCAATAATTAATTAAATCAACTTTACGAGAGCGTAAACGAGCGTACACACAGTTGTTATGGAAGTCATTCACCTAAAGAGGAATAATGTTGAGTCATAGTCGACAAGTTTATTTTTGAGAAAAAGAGGTCTTTCTTTCGTCTGGTCGGGGCGACGCGACGTCGAGAGACAATTTTGTCAATTGGCTAAAGTGATATGTATCACCCCGCTTGTTGTTTTACATTCGACACGATCACAGCTGTTTCCTCGTCTATCCTAGACCAAATGCTCCACTTCTTAAAGAGAAGACTCTACCCTCAAAATCAAATTTTCATCTATTAGGGTCCAAACTCGAAAGCTGTTTTTCATTGAATGTTTTTTAACCCGTAGAGTCTAATGCAAATTCGCCCCAGAAACATTCTTAAAAAATTCTCGAAACTGTTTGTAATCCACAAAGAAATCTTAAATTTATTTTTAATCCCTCCCAATCTTTTTATACTGACTGAAATAGTTGGGACTCTACGGGTTAATTATAAAACTCGTTTTTAATTCTTCTTGAACAATTTTAGTCAATGAATTGGTGTTGGTCCTCTTAAAAGAAATAGAATGGGACCAAATTAATTAATTGTAGACCTCTTTTGTAATCGCAGTGTCACGTTGATGGTAATAAGAAAAAAGTTCTCAAATAAATTCTATGGGTCAATGGTTAAATATATGCAAGTGGGTTGTACTTTTCGGAATTATTTTTATCGCTTTGGAAAAGCTAGAGTGCGAGACAGAAAGAGAATTAATTATTTTGCTGCTTTAACTTTTTAACTCGTGTCAATTCGAGGAGCGAGTTGAGTACATTGTATTATGCGTGTTCCAAAATGAAAATGGCTTCTAAATTTAATGGGATCTTATGCGATGTCGTAACTTTAACCTCTGCAACAAACAATATAGGTCAATAATTTAAGCAATCAGATCGTGAGAATTTTTAAATCGCTTGGGAGAATAATAATTAATTACAATTCTTAGCCTGCTACCGCACTAGATGAGAGATTCAACGAACCTTAGTATCCTTTATTTAAAGAAAAACAAAATTGATTACGATTTCATAAAAAAAAAAATTATAATATTATATTAGAAATAGAATTAGAAATATTAGAAATAGAACAAAAAATTAGGATTGACTCTTTTAGATTGTCTATTTGGACATAATCGATAAGTCGATAAGTCATTTTATGGAGAATTTGTCGAATAATTCGGTCAGTTTTGCTTTATGACACTCATCACAATGAGAGAGTTGCTTATCTGAAAAAGGCTATCAGAAGGTCAGAGGTCTCAAAGTGTCGAAGATACACACATATGTTCCTGAGAGTGTCATGAATGGAGAGAAATAATGAAAATAGAAAGGGAATAGTATAGAAGATTACTTGAATATAGTGACTTTCCCTCACAGAGTTAAATAAATGTTATCAAAGAATTCTAAAGAAAACGATACATTTAGATTGTTAAAGAATTTAAAGAAACTGGACAATAATTTAAATTATTATTTTGTAGCATAGCGCATTCAACACTGAAAAAATATTTGTGCAACAAAAATTGTTTTGTTGGCTGAACAAAATTTTTTTTGGTTCAACAAAACGTTTTGTTGGTTTAAAAAAACTTAATGCTATACCAAGAAAAATTTGGTTGAGCCAACAAAAAAATTTTGTTGCACAAATACCAACAAAATTATTTTGTTATCCGGACCAAACCTTTTTTTTAGTGAATACTAAAGCGACTAAAAATCACAGAAAGTAAATACAAAATCTAAAGAAAAAGTAATCTCCTGAGACGAAATAATTGTTTGATAAGAAAGTCAGTGGAGTCAAAAGATAAGGCTCTAATAGTTCGGGCATAAAATTAATTGTATTACGAAGAACATAAGCTTTCTTGCATCCACAATTATGAAATGATGGGAGTTTAAAACTATTTTTAGTAAAAGAAAGTCTTCAGACTTTTGATAAGGAGTTAAAGTATTTAACGGGATTTAAAGGATTTTAAAGTTCGTCAGGTAATTTTATTCGAGAATTTCAAAAGAATTTCTACACATATGATTTTTAAAAGATTTTGTAAAATTTTAAAGGATTTTGAAGGTTGTCGTAAACTTTTAAAGGATTTCATGAGATTTTTCTAATTTTTAAAAGATTTTGTGGAATTTTCAAGGATTTCATGGAATTTGATAAAATTTCTAAGGATTTTAAGGGATTTTAAATGTTAAGAAATTCCAAACGAATTTTTAGGAACTTTTAGAGACTTTTGCGAATTTTAACTTGGATTTCAAGAGATTCATGATTTTAATGGTTTTTGTGGATTTTTAAGTTATTTCAAGAAGTTTCTGGGGGTTTTAAGAAATCTTAACGAATTTTAATAAAGGGATTTCGAAGGTTTTCGTGAAATTTCTTTGCGGCATTACCGTTTTACACTTTTTTAAGATAGGATTCTTTAAGAAAAGGCATAAAATCTGGTCTGGGTAAAAATATAGTGGCTGGAATCTATTTTGAGAAAGAGATAATAGAATCATTGAGAGCCCTTTTCATTTGAAAAGGTGAATTAGACTTGACAGCAATTTCATTGAGCTTGTGCCCACGCTGAAAATAGTGAGCCGGGAGGTCCGCCGATTTGAAAGGATGTCCTTTAGAGTAGAGATTCATCAAAAGAGATACCAATGGTAAAATTATGCAATGATCGTCACCGATTCGTCGATGGCGAATTTTGTGGATATGACGAAGACGATAAAACAGGGAACGTAGCGAGTATTAACGCAATCTTGTATAATCGGTCGCAATCATTTTGATGACTGGAACTGTCCACGATAACTGGGAAAAGAGATGATTGTCGTGTAGGCAGGACTCCTAAGTAGAGTGACGGCTTACCCCGTATCGTCCTATCTGTGTCAATCAATTTATTCGTGACCTCGCCATTTTGCATGATTTTATCCACGTCTTTTATTCAAGTAAATTAATTTATAAATCTTTCAATTAGGACGAGATAGAAGAATAGCGTTATCAGAATAGCGTTATTAGAATAGCGTTCCAGGGCCTAAAATGTTAAGAATTTTTCACTGTAAATAATAGATGAAGATAAGGTAAATAATTTCCTGCTCGAGAGAAGTCCCTTGTCTTCTTGCATCAGGAATTGCAAAAAATGCAGCGAAGTATTTTAATTAATATATCAAGAGAAGATAAAGAATGAAGG
Source organism: Synergus magnus (assembly GCA_032275165.1). Classification (NCBI taxonomy): domain Eukaryota; kingdom Metazoa; phylum Arthropoda; class Insecta; order Hymenoptera; family Cynipidae; genus Synergus; species Synergus magnus. Next base: position 1,247,654 of record JAUESH010000008.1, on the reverse strand, counting down.
GCAAGTGCAAAACCTAGATTCGCCTCGGGACATGATTGTCGTTCGGAAACAAAAATACACAAAGGAAACACGCTTCAAAAGCCGCTCGACCGTAACGCGATGGACAATAATAATTAGTTCTGAGGCTAATTGGGCTCTGTCGGATCTCGAGCGGAATTTCGTAACAATTCTTATAACGTTGGGAGACTAGCAAAAGGTATAGAGGGTGAAGAGAGAAGGGGTAATAATTAATGTGAGAAAGCACCAAGGATAATTGGCGTTTACTGCGTCGAGATGGCGTCAATTCTAATTCACCTGTACCACAGTTGTAATTTTAATCAAATCTTGATCCGAACTTCTTAATTTGCTTCATCCGTTACCGATCACAGACGATTTTTCATCTACTATTTACATGATCATAATATTTCTTTCTCTTCTATGAAATTTTCTTCTATTATTATTGAAATATATTTGAGTCTCTGTAAAGATTTTTTTTTAATTTTGATTAACAGGAAAATAAAATAAAAATAAAATTAAGTATTTAGGCAAATGAATTCGAGTGAATTAACAAATGAAGGAAGTTAATGTGGACTTTCGCCACATCGAAGTGTGAGGGTTACGAGAATGTGCATTGATAAACGATAAACTTTATCTGGAACTACATTGTTTTCACTCATATAATGTAATATGCTATCTATTCCTAAATCTAGAATTCTAATTGAATCCCACTTAGAATAAACATAGTGAGAGTTAATGGATTTCCGATTCAAATTTATTTACGCGTTTACATACGTAATTCGAATTTAAATTGAAGAGAACATTTCTTTATACGTATAAACTTTCAAGAAGTCGTGAACAAAGGTAGAAAATATTATGTAGGTATGACGTTCCCTCTATATTAGATAATGCACCTATATATGCAGAGGGGAGTCTATTAATCGTAATTTATACGCAGATTCCGTAAACATCGTTTGATTCAATACCGACTTGATAAACAGAAAAACTCCAGGAACAGTTTTTTTTCGAAAGAAGAATGATATCAGATAAATTTCTGATTTAAAAAGAATTCCTTCAGAAATCCATCACCACTATTATTTATTATTCGAATATATAGAAATAATTGAAATAATTCCGAAAGAATTGAAAAGATTTGAATGAGTAGAAATCATGAGAGTGGATTGAAGAAATGTATTCTTTTCTGAGATAAGAAGATAGGTATTTTTCGGTCGAGTGAATGTTTAGATTTAGACTAATTTATTGCCATTTATTGCGGCGCCAGTACAAATGATAGAATGATACAATGATACAAATGAAATAATTATGCGCGGCTGGTTTCATTTGAGCGTCATTGACACAACGAATTCGTGTCATACCAGAAGATGACGATGGATTAGGCAACAGGGCGAATTAAGACGATGACCGAACGTCCGCGACTTTCCATTATTCACAGGCGGATAGGGATAAATTAACGCATTAACGAGAGAATTAAGAGAATTTACAAAGAGAAATTACTACAAAGATAAGCGTCCCGGAAAGAGTTCTGTAAAATGCCTTGAATCCTTCAAGTGGCTTCCTCCTTCTCCCTTCCTCACTTTTAATGATTCAACCCTCACCACCACAAGCTCTGTTAGCTTTCCAGCGTCTGGAAATCGGTCTGCTTCAAAGCAATAGCTAATTGAAAGTTCGGGGGTCAGAAACAGCGTAGGTTGAAAAAAAATTGAATTTTATCTCAAAAACGAACATATAAGAATTCTTTTTCCTTTTAGGCTTAAAATAACCGAGGGACAACCCCAAACGAGGTCTATAATAAATGTGGATGTGAAAATACTTGCTGCATAGCTTTGAAGATTTAAAAATTTTGGAATATATAGTTTAAAGTACTTAAAATAAAAATGTCTTTTTAAATTTGAGTAGAGATTTTAAAAACGGAAGTTTTAAATAAACTTCAAATTTGACGTTTGAGACATTTCGTCAATTTTTTCTGGTTGAAAGTTGGTAATATTTAAATGAATTTTTAGACCGGAAAGCAAATATTATTCATTCTAGATATAACAAAAATATTCAAAATTTATCAGTTCAGTAAATAACTTGGTGAAACTTTCATTTTAAACTTAATTGTCAGTTTCTTGCAGAAAGAAATATAAATTAATTTCTGGCTTTCTCCCACTGATTTTTTTCCTTGGTTCTAAAATAAAGACGATCAGAAAAAAACTAGATAAAAAGCGTGAGAACTAAAAAAAGTTTCTAAAATACAGGATTAATGAAAGAAATTGCAGCTTCCAGATTTTAGAAAATTAAGAGAACAGATCTGTGGAGAAAATTTATAAAAAATCAATGAGGCAAACAATTTCTTTTAAAGTTCAGTTATGGGATCCCCAAGAGAAAATTGAATATCGAAAAATTCACTTACAAAAATAGCGTTGTAAACCTTGTCGTAGAAGACGATTGGAGTCTTGAGTATAGCTTCCGCAGAGACCAGCTGTCCGGTGGCATCAACATTCAGGGTGTTGGATCCGGGGGTTGCATATGGGTAGAGATCATTTTTGGAAAGTCCAAGTGTGAGGGGTGCGAAGACCACGAGGGCCCCAAGGAGGGCCCTGAAACGCGCACTATGAACCATCCTCTCGGACTGTTTTAACGCGACTGTCTGCCACTCTCGTCTGTCGTTCCCTAATCGTCTTTCCTTGGACGAGTTGGTCACATGCTAGAGGGAATGCACACTTGTGGTCCGCGATAATTTCGAGACGAAACAGCCCCCACCCGAGTCTAATCGAGTCTTTGGTTTCGTGGAGTTGAAGCTCAGCTTCTTTCTTCTTTTTTCAGCCACTCCTCTTCAAAGAAGAAATCAGCTCAGACTCATCTCGTTCCTCAATCCTCACTTCCGAAGGAAGCTGTGAGATCAGTACGAACTCAATCCATCTCATTGTCCATTCTTCAACCTGATTTAAACATTCATTAATTTAATCATTAATTTCTGATTATTTCAAATAATAATTATAAAGATTTCTCTGGATTTTAGCTAAATTAACTACTTTTTGGATAAATACTTGTATAGTTTATGATAATTTTGGGGTATTGTTGGTATTTAATTATAGCATAAAAATTCTTTTTAAAATTTTTAGCTACTCTGAAGAATAATGTTTTCCTGTTTTCTCTAATTATATTCTTTCCATGGTGCTATCCACTCTCATTCCATTCTTCTTTTTCAGAATGCTATCTATTTCTATTCAATTTTATCACTACGTACTTCTTCTGTTATGTGCGCTCTCTGTAGTATTCCCCTCTCTGTAAAAGACAAAAAAGGTAATATAATGTAAAAAGTGTGGATAAACATAAAACAAACAGGAAAAAGAAAGATATCATGAAAATACTTTTAGAAAGTACGGAAAATGTCCGGAATAGTAAAGTAATGTAAAATACAGGATTCATACACGTTGTAAATTGATCTTTATTACAAGAAATTACATACCTAATTTGTACATATAAAATATAAATATAATACAATGACTATGATACAATACTTTTAAGGGATTTAGAAGTAGATCAATATTTATGACAGACGGACTGGCTCCCTTGGCAATGCATTTGGCCTATGAGATCGGCCAACGAGAGCTCGGGATCGACTCATTGACAATTACTTATAGTAAACTTGAAATAAATTTACAAATTTTTAGAGCTCCAATTGTCCGATAGAAACAAATTACAAAGTTGGACGTGACTATTCCCGAAGCTTGTCAAAAACTCGTAGGGAAGAGACCAATATAATGGAAGTTCTCAGACTCATTCTCCTTAAATTTTCTTTTGTGCGATTGATTCCAATTGTTAGTACTTTGTAAACAATTAGAAAACATTGCAAAAATTTTTAACAAGAAATAAGAAATTATAAAAGAGAGGTCAAAGTTGAGAGAAATACACACTGATTAAAAAACGTTTTCAATCTTTTCAAAAACATTTTATAAATCTAACAATTTTTTTATATTAATAAATTAAATACTGAAGGAGCAAAAGATACTTTTTTTCGAGAAGATTGAAAACAATTTCGATTATCTGATTGTGAAGACTAAAGGTAAGGCTCACGCAGCTCAACAGGTAGTTTTTAAGAATAATTTAACACTATTTTTCCATCAAGTGCAAATTTGAGAATTTTTTTCTAAGTGTGTGACAGAATTTGAAGCGCTACGTGAGGAATTCGGTCGTTTCGCGCTACCATGGAAGTTACGAGCAACCATATTGGTTGTTTTTTTTAATGACTTGAGTCTCTCTAAGTGAATTATAAGAGTCCTACAAAGTGCGGTAACTGCGGTAACGATTAAAGCTACGATATTATCTTGAATAAACGTGCGTGCATTAATATTATTACTAACGGTCTTCGTTTAATTGCTAATTGTATAGCGATTTTGGCAGTACGTCGATTTGCGTTTTTCGGAAGAGTCAGTTCGATTCCGATCACACCCTGATCGCATTTTGGTTAAAATAAGAAATTCTCTCTTTAAAATACTTTGAAATCAATTCTATGTATCGTTTTATAAAAGGAAGGTGAAACTCGATCAGAGAAAACTCTGAAGTAGTCTCTTGTAAAAGTTGGAAGTACAATTTTTGTGTAATTAATAGTTTTTAAGACAACAGTAAATAAGTTCTTTTGTAAAAAGGCTGATAAGATTTCAAAAAGGAGTTGAAAATCCAACCTGGAATACAAAAACTCACATTGATGTTTGGTAATATTCTTATAAAAGATTGAATAAAAAAGGTTGAAGAACCAAGGTTTACTCTCAAAATCCTCTCTGTTATAACATCGAAGTTTATCGAATCCCATACACAATCTCTTTCTATCTCTGTCTCATTAACGGGAATAGAAAACCTGGCATTAGCTAACAGTCTTAATCGGAAGTAAATTGTCTAACTGTTGCCTTTGCAATCTCTCAGTCTCAGCGAGATGTTATAAATGCGATGATGATGATGATGATGATGATAATGATGCTGCAATTCACGTTTAGAATAATCGCGGTTTTAAAAACGAAGTTGG
>JAUESH010000008.1:1181390-1217259 GCA_032275165.1 Synergus magnus | reverse complement strand
AAATTCCTTAAAAATTCGTTAAAATCACTTGAAAACTCTCGAAATCGCTTTAAATTTTTTAAAACTACTTATGATCTCTTAAAATCCTTTAGGAAATCTTAATATCTTTGAAATCTTGTAAAATCTCTTGAAATCCCTTTAAATTCCCCAGAAGCTCTTGAAATTTCTTGAAATCCCCTTAAGTTCCTTAAAATCACTTGAAATCTTTTGAAAATCTTTTAAAACTCTTTAATATCATTTAAAATCCCTGAAAAAAACTTTTAAAAAATGCTTAATTACTCTAAAATCTTGAAACTCCCATGAATTATTTTGAAATTCTTTAAAAATTCCTTAAAACCACTTGTTTCCATGTAATTACTACTTCTTTTTTATAATATGTACATCGAATTTTTGTTTTCAGAAAATGAACTCTATAAGTAATTAAATATTGCAAATAATGAATCCAGAATAGTTTTTTAATCTTGATGGGATATTTTTTCTATGGCTGAGTTATGAGTAAATTTCTTCTAAATTACAATAAGCCTCTAATAATTTTGTTTATTGAAGAGATGAACCGAATAATCCAGTCAAAAAATTGCAACCAAGTAGAGAAAAGACACAAAATCCAGAGTAAAAATCCAGGGAAAGGGTTCCAGACAATCCAGGAAAGGGAACAGATAGATAGATAGATAGATAGATAGATAGATAGATAGATAGATAGATAGATAGATAGATAGATAGATAGAGAGAGAGTGAGAGAGAGGTCCGATCGCATTGTGCTTTCGGATGACAATCGGTGGCCAGGCATTTGATCAAATCAATCGATTCGTTTCTATATATGTCTCCTAAACGCGTTCGCTAGTCAAGAGAAAGGAGAGAGAACGAGAGAATAGAGTTAGAGAAACAAGAGAGTACGTTTCCCTGATCCCTGGAGAATATTCGACGTGCATAGAGATCAAAACACAGCCAGATAAAACGGCTCATTTAAATCGTACGTTGGATAATGTCCCGCGAGATTCGTGAAATATCCGGAAATATCTCTGACGTGTCGTGAAACCTGTGTAATTTTTTCCTCTTTCGGAAACCTCGAGTTCTTTGTTCCACAGAGAGAATTGATAGAGAAAAATTCGTGTCTAGTGAGTGAATAATGGACAACTTGAAAAGGGGAAATCAACTGAAACAAGGGAAACGTCAATTGTATTTGTAGATGTTTCAAACGATTATGATTTTGTCAATCAGAGCGATATATATAGAGGGAATATAGAGTCCTTTACAGATTATATTTAAGCGTGAAAATAACTTTGTTCAGAAAGTGTAGGTCTGGCTGCCTATTGCCTTATTTGGCCAGAGGCTTCACTTCAACCACAACATGGCAATTCGAAGTCGATGCATAATCCAGAGTCTATCGATCCACGAACTCCTTGTTGTAATTAGCTGAGCAGTGCATATATCCCGTTTATCGTCAGAGAGACTGTTGATTCACGATTAAGTACAAATATTGTCTCGAGCAAACCTGATCAATAGTACCACAAAAAATAAAAGTATTCACTGCGGATTCGTACTCTTCGACCAGTTGTAAAAAAAGGTAAAATTACCAAATACTGCGTAGTATTGTATTTTTTAATACTGTCACAATACCATTTCGAACTTATTTTATTATTCAGCGATATTTGGAAGTTCTGGTGAACGCAGCAAATTCCTCAAACCATATCCCATGTTTCCTAGTCCCTCTGCACACAACAGAAAACACAAATTTTTCAATTTAAATGATTGATAATTGTTTATCTATTAACTTTAAATATTTTTCATTAATTATCGAACTTCAATATAATAATTTCACCATTCTGAAAACCAGCTTGGGTTCCATTTCGTCTTTGCCCTCCGCCACCGCCACCGCACTGTAAAGCGATTTTCGTTTATTAAAAAAGAGCAGACGCATAAAACACTAATTCTGTTAATTATACTATTTAATTGGAAAAATTGTATTATAAAATAGACTACGATTTTGGAATTTTGAACAAGAGAAAAATAAATATCGAGATATTTTTATAAATACAAAATATGAACTCACTGGAACAGCCATGGAGGATGCAATAAACAATGCAACAAGAACGATGAAAAACCACTTCATGTTTACTGAATGTTGAGTACTGAATCCTCCAAAGAGAGTTGACACTTTTATGTAGTAGAAGCGTCGCACTTGACCGACTCTCGTTAGTGCGAGAATTGCTTTCGAGTGCAGCTGGTTATGTAACGAGGGTCCAAGTACCATTTTAAATTTTTTTTTCAAAAGCGAGAATAACTAAATTACATCAAGATAATTTATTTTGTCACTGTTTAAAAAAATTATAATGTACTCAGTTCCGTAGAAGTTTAAATTATTTCCAAAATGCATCTCAGTCTGTATTAGTATTCAACAGGAAACAGTTAATTTTTACGTCAACACACTTTTGGACAAGACACAGTGTATAATAATTTAAAAATAATTGCACCAACAATTGTTGTTAGCAGGCATTTTAATATGAAGTATCATATTTTACTGCCATTATACTATTCCTGCTTACTTATAGTGTTACGTTGTATTCGTTATAAAATTTCAAAGAGTTTTCAACGTTTCTGGCTGTAAATGAGACTAATAACACAAAATTGTGGAGAGAGATATGGAATTAAAATTCATAATGGTTATTTGCATGTTATCGTGTGAATCTGAAGATGTCAAGAGTTCAAAATTTAGTTTAACATGTCAAGGAGATGGGGAATTTCAAAGTGACACCCTAGCTAACATAAATGAAACCTCAGAATCTGGAAACTTATACATATATGAAGGCTCTCCGCTAGTGGAAAGTCACAAGAACCGACGGGGAAGTCGCAGTAAAGAGCAACATTCGCCTGAGGGATAGTGGGTCGGTGGCTGAGTTTAGAGGTCGGGAAATTAGTTTAGTTATGCGCCCGGCAGGGACGTTTTCCCGTTCATCGCATAAAGGTAACCTGTCGAAGAAGCACGTTCATATCTCCAACAAATATCTCTATATATTCGTATCTTCATATTCCGTTTTTTACTATCTTATACCTTCCATATCAAAAGTTCCATTTTCCCATAAATCTATAAATTGCAAAAAACTGACCTGAGAGTCTTCTTCCGTAAAAATTGCATCGAATGCAAACATCTTTGGGGCAGCAACAGTCGGCCTGCGATCTTCAGCTGTTGAAGACTGGGCCGAGGCTGGGTCAATCAAGGTCACTTGTTTTTTCCTCTTGTCAGCATTGAAAAAGCTGCCTCCCTCTCCAGAGGAAACTCTCAACATCACTTTCACCTGCAACAGACAATTTCCCTTTTCAGTTTTAAGTCAAACAAAAATGCTTTTATATAATTATATATTACATCCTTCTCTTCGAAAGTTGACTCTCGAACAATAGTCAAGTGAAAATTGAGTTCGGGCTGGTTTCAACTTGTAGAACTGGTTAACAGTTTCGAATAAAATTGCACTCAACCGCGATATGGTTTTACATATTTTTTCATGCAGGCGTCAAAAAGGGTTAGAACTCTGTAAAGTTGTGTTAAAAATGTAAGGCCAGCTAACCCCGCCCATAGATCACGCCCATTGATGCCTCTAATTGGACAAGCTGCATTGATACGCCTATTATAATGCCCATTAGCCACGCCCACACATAGTTGATACGCCCCATTGGTACGACTGTTGGAACGCCAATTAGCCACGCCTATAACCACGCCCATAGCCACGATCATTGACGCCTTAACATTGACACGCCCATTAACCATTCCCCTTGTTGAAATTTGTAATTATCTCTAAAATTTCTGTAAATGATTGCTGATAAATGATTTAATCTAATCGAGACATGGAGTAGCAAATATATCGTCTCTTTTTTTTTAAAGTAATATAACTTTTCTTAGAAATTTGAAAACTTCTTTAATTAAGATTTGCAGAAATAACGAAAGAAGGATAAGATCAAAGTTATCAAAGTGTTTCTGCTGAGACGAAGTCGTTTGGATGTCATTTTGCAGATGAAGACTCGTTTGGGAGTACAATTGGAACGGGGCTTATAGCAGTTCGCATTAAGTCATACTCCATTAACAACGAGCCCTCGGTGTCACCTCTTCTCCCGAGTTGAACGTAATTTGGTAATACGTATCCATTTAGATAGAGGCATGTGGAGAGATCGATAATACACCAGGCACTCGAGTATAGAAGGCTAATTAAGATAGTGTATTCAACGATTGAGTAACCACGAATGTTGCATTAAGGGATATTTGAATAAGAAGAATATTCCATTTTTTATGAAGGAAACATTATGAATATGGAATATTATGTTAGAATGGAAATACGGTAAGAAACTGAGTGAAAATAATTTTTCTGATGTTGGAAAAAAAGTTGAATTTCCTGGTGATCAACAGAATGCACTCGGATACGATTTACCTTCTGGTCTGTCTGTCCAGAAAATTGTGTTTGACGATTTTCGTGGAGATTGCGATCCACATTCTATGTTTGCATGCAGCTTTGGTGTACCTTTGTTGTCAATTCGAAGATATTTCCTTGTAGAAATAGAGGCAGAAGGCAAGAAACGAATGATGAGGATCTAAGTCAACCGGAAATAGACTTGAGACTTCCCTCGATGCTCAAAAAAGGAAAAGATATTTCAGACTCTGCTTGATTATTCCTGTCTAGCTTGTTCAGGATTTTTCTTGATTTTTCAGAAACAACTGAATTATCCCGGTTTATCTCTGCTTATTTCGGATGCCGAAATTATCTTCTTTATGATGAGATATCACTACTTTTGAAAGATTCTGAGGATTATGGAGGTTTATCCCAGTCTGTCTAGTTCATCCCAGATTATGTCTATCTTCCATAGATTTCATTGTGTCCAGTATCTCGGTTTTTCCTCGAAATCCCACGACAACATTTGAAAACACTTAAAATTTTTTTAAATTCCTAGAAACCTTTTGAAATCTCTTAAAGTTCCTAGAAACCTCTTGAAATTCCTCTCTAAAAAAAGTGGTGTAACGAAATGTCTCGTAAATCTCGGATACATTGTTGTTTCAAATTGTTGTTTCCAAATTAACTCCCACCCTGATTGGCCACGCCTAGCCTCGATTAATTTCAACCCAAAAGTGCGCAATTTATACTTATAATAAAAATCGTCAAGGACAAAAATGGCTGTTTTAGTAATCGAATCGTTAATTCGATGACAGGATATTTAAACTTTCTAAAAATCACATTTTTTCATACGGGAATTCATACAGGAATATTTGTTTTATGGAAAATATTACGCCATCTGACGATAACTAAAGCAGGGACGATTACTGGCGCATTTACTTTACAGTATATATTAAATTGTAACATCCAGATGTTGCACATAAACATCTATTTTTCTCAGTGTGCATCACCATAAAAGACAATTTCTCAAAACGCTCTTTTTGTTCAATTTTCTGCTCGCTTTCATTTCAATTACTCAGAACTAGGGTGGGAGTTAATTTGGAGAATGTATTCAAAGCGAGACGGTTATTGCTGCCGTTAAAAAGAAAGAAATAGTTCCGCGAAGTTGGTCTGCCGAGGGTCTCGCCTCGTGACTGCGAAGTGACGAGGTCGAAACGATTGGAGGGTAGCTCTGTCCGTTAAAATGAATTTTCGTCAGGAAAACCGTCTTGAAGCGCTTTACATTATGGCTGTAAAGCCGACGCTTCGAGTTTTACGAGCGTGAGATCAAATTAAACTTCAGTTATGGTCCGTGAGTTGAACGGCGAAAGGGGGTGAAGGGGTGGTTTGAGAAAGGGGTAAAAGAAGGGGTGAATCGGTAGCGCGGACCCTCTTGAAAATTAATATCACGAGCTTCGGGTCCGGCACGGGGTGGGCGCTAAGCAGGAATTCATTAGAGGATGAATTATCGCGGAGCGCGAGGATCGTGGCACAAATTCATACCGCAAATTGAGCCCCGTTCGGTAATGTGAACCTTCCAGGTTCTAATTCGATCCTCGATGCGATGCCGCAACCCACGAAACAACTAGCAGATACTGGATGATTCGGGTCAATAACCCCTGAATCAAAATAGAAATCTAATTTCTGTTCAAAGAGGTGAGAGGATTCATGTTGTTCTCCTGACATGATGAACGTTAAAGTGCTTTAATGTCTTATGAGCCAGGAGTAACAATATCCTTCAATTTACGATCTTGATTGATGGAGGATGCAACTTCAGTTTACGTCAAATCGATCCTTCTTGCTCGAACCTCATTCTGCTTTATCCGATACCTATTCTCAAAATAGATAAATCGAGATACATATTCTTATTAAATGAATACAACTTGTTTTTCTATCGTAAAAGCCCATTTCCCAGTTTCTTCCGGAGTGATGGTTTCTCTAAAGACATAAAAAGTTTATAACTCGAATATCCAATAGCAGGGACGGAAAAGAGGAAGTAAAGTTGGTCCATCGTGAACTATTCCGAGATCGAGTCTTCCACCAAACTTTGATGGTTACGGTTGCTGCTGGACTCTCAAAGTTTTCAGGTGGCGAAAGCTCACTTTGGAATTGAATTTGAGGCCAGTTTACTACTCCTCGTAAACTCGTTCGAATTCTGCAGTTTCAGCTATTACAATCTCTAATAAAAATATGTATTTTGCATGCAAGAAGATAAAATATATTTTCAAATATGATGACACCTGATACCTTATGATCTTTTAAACTAATACCAAGATCAGTGTTTAGACTAAACTTCTAAATATAAACTGTTATTTTGAAGTAGTGTAAATCCTAGAGCACAAAGGGGCGAAGATCAAACGATCGTCACATCCAACCGGCCATCTTGATTTGGATATACATCAAGAGTTAGAGTGGTAAGCCACAGTCTGGTGGTGCACCTTGTTTGAGAGCTTGAAGACGAAGTGCTTGAGGGCTTTTCAGACCCCATACCAAGGGTCGAAGGTTGCAGAAGGTTGCTTTTGAACCTCACGTTGTGTATGTGGCAGTTTAATGTGAGGTAAATAATAACTGCAGATCTGGTTCTCCTGAAGTGGTAAATAACGACAGTGACCCTATTTTCCACTCCCTTTTTCCACCCGAAAAATTAATCCAGAACTAAATCACCGAATCGGAATTTTCTGTTAAACTCGAAAGATTTAACATCTGTCAGAGATAGCTAGTGTCCTCTCGATAAATCAGCACTTGTTTCTATTTTTCTCTCGAGTATTTTTTTACCCTGTCGCTTCACAGCCTGGGCAGGAAGGGCACTGTGCAAAAATTGATGGCGCTCATACTTCACTGGATGCCAGTTTCTCTTTCTCACCCTTGGACTCGCTTAATCCATGGACTTATTGCCTTAGACTCTAAACGGACATTATCTTTAGCGGTGTGACAATGGCCAGAGATTCTCAGTGGACAAAGAGGTCCCACACTCAACATCCATCAACAGCTAAAGGAAACGCTTAAGATCTTGAGCCGCTAATTAGCTCGCATTAATTAAGTCGAAATGCAGAAAGCCTCGAGGGACAAGAAAAAAAGGCGACTATTATCGTCCTTGTTAATTACAATCTCGGTTAACTAAGTAGAAAAAGATAGCGTTTTAAAACTGTCAAATCACAATTTTTTCATGATGAAACTTCCTGAAAAGTTTTTTACAAGATCCTATGATCCTTCTAATCCTCTCCTATGATGAGAAGCAGTATTTTTAAAAAGCCGATTACTCTTTTTCGAATAAGTTGTTAAATAGGGTAGCAGAAACTGAAAAATGTTCCTCATTGCGACTCAATTATTTTTCAGTGCTCTCAAGAGTAAAAGTGAGGAGGTTTGGGGGTTTACGTCGAGTTTGGCTCGAGGCGGCGTAAATTGCGCCCTACGAACCAGGACAAATCGCATCAGAAGGCACCCCTCGTATGAAGTCGCCCCTGACCCATTTCGCTGTGCAAATTCCGTCTCTGTATAAATTCCATCAGTCGACCGTCACCCTGAGGCTAGATATTCAAATACGAGTGGCAGTGAAACCAACCTCCTTTTCTTAACAAAAATCTTATAGAATAACGATTATTGCTTTCTCAAAAGTTGGATGAAATCCGGGAAAAGTAAAAATTGTCGAAATTTGAAAGCCCAAAGGATGATTGATTATTTATTAACTGAAGCTTGTTTCACCTTGAAAGCTTTTTTTGTGCGACATCCTTTATTCAATAATTTTCTTTATAGACCAATCGAAATATGTTCGGTGGAGTTCTGGTCTGACCGCAAACGTTACTATCGACCCCGGATGACTGCTCAGGATGAAAAAGTAATATTCCGTCAAAGCCTTGTTCTCAGAACAAGGGGAAGTATTGGACATCGACAAAGTCGAAGAAAATTGCGGCTCGATCATGTTATGCGAGATAACTCGATAAGAGTTGCTAGTTACCGGTTCTGGTTCTCATTTCATCCGGGGAGACTACCAGATATTTCCACTCTGAAATCCAGTTTCCCTTCGATAACGACGGTAATAAAGTTCCGCCTACCGGTTCCGCACCCTCACCTCTCAAATTCCACGGGAAATTCCATGTCACCGCCGATGTAAATGATTTTTTTTACACATTGCCTCCAGCCATCACTCTCAATCATTCCCCGAATTTTTATCATTTTTGTAGCATTGACAGATCCTTTAAATGCAAAAATGATTACGGAAATTCTTGGCAAAAATCATATTTCTTTGTAAACAATTTTTTATGATTAAAGTATACTTTTCTAACGCTTTTTGCAATAATTTTCTTTTCTAATTTTCTAATTATTTCCATGGTTTCACGGTCTAACGGTGAGACAATAAATTTTGAAGCAATGTCTATTTCAATTATGTTTTGTAAAAAAATATCTAAAATATCACAAAGTTTTGATTTTTCCCCTTATATAATTTTGAAAAGATATTATGATGAATTGAAAAAGTGCGAATGCAATTTTCAGCGAATCTTTTAACGGAAGTCGGATAAGTGAATCGAGTAAAGCTATGGTCAGACCTAGACGTTCGGCATAGGCTATCGTTGCATGTAATATGCACGAGCAATGCTGAAACTTGTCAAATATATCATTCCACTCGATATCCGACATGGTCGATGCTGCATCTCCTACAAACTTTATTCAATTTCCCATTTCCGGATATACACGAGATAAAGAACCCCCGGAGAAAAAGCAGACATGCCACAGGATATGCACTTATATTTTATATATTGGGTTAAACTCATGCTGCCGACATAAATGGGTGAATTAATCAAATTATCGAATTTAGCACTCAGTACGAACATCTGCTTCAATAATAATAACATCTGCTTTCTCATTTTAAAAACAAAACAAAAAAAGTAGTAAAAGCTTACACAATGTACTAAGAATTGCAAAAAAATCCTTACAAAAGAATTTTATAGAGAATTTTCGAGAAATTCGTAAAGAATAAAAGTAGATATCGTTTAATTAAATTAAACATTTTAATAGTTTCCTTCGAGAAGAGAACGAGTAATGCGGAAAGCTTTTTCCACCCTTTTCTGCACTTTTATACTTTTTCATGACACTTAATCCCCTCTTGCATTCTGCAACCCCTTCACCTACTAACTGTTGGTTTATGAATATGTAAAGGTTGCGAGGCGGTGGTCAGACACCGGAAAACTATGGATAGCTGGGTATGAATATGCTAAGCGTCACGGCAAACGAGGGGCAAAGTAATTTTTTTTATCCCGTGACCCGTGACTCTTGGCTGGATGATTTCAGAGTTTATAGATTTTTTTAACACCTCTAACCCTGCAGCTTTAATTTTAATTATTTGTATCAAGAAAGATGATTGTAAAAGCACGTGTGATCATGAAAAAATGCGAAGAAAGGAATATTTTCAGAAAGAAATGAATGTGAATCTAGAATAGAAAAGGTCAAAGAATACTTCATCCTCTTAAATAATTTTTTTCCCTTTCCCTTGTGACTTGAGCCATAAAATAAAGCTCACTCATGCCTGGCTGTCTGCTCCCTTGCCTGCCTATTAAAGTAATTTTTGTTCCCATCGAAAAAAGCCACGGACAATGCGTGTCAGAGGTCTATAAGAATCGACCTGCAATTATTGTCCCTGCAATTGTCCCTCGTGCTCTGAGATTTTTCAGTCGATAGACTTCATCGGTTTCTACTCTCGTATATAATTACTCACTATAGTAAAAAAACGAAATTAATTTCCCCACTTTTGTCTTTATGGCAGAAAAAATCTATTCCTCTCAAAAATAGTCATTGAATTTTGATTATTTTCTTATTCTTAAATTTCCCAAGACCGGATCAAATTTTTTTCCAATATATACAGGATAATCTTTCAAATTAAATAAGTAATTTAATTTCGTAAGAGCTGGTGCGATATTCGTGTTAAGCAGGGTGAAAATTATGGTTGGCCTTTTTCATTCCTAGGCGTCTACATAACCTGCTATTATGGCGTCTATTATACCCTCCACTCCACTTTCTCACCTTAAGCTTCATTTTCTGGAATTTAATCACAAACAGTCTGAAGTAATGATTATTAAAGTAGTAATTGCAACTTCTTGTCTCAAGACTCTGGAAACGTAACTCTACTCAAATTTGCTCCTAAAAGAGTCAAAGTTTCTTTAATTCCTAATTTTACATTTTAGATTTTAATTAATGTAAATAAATTTCCAGGCTATTCGAATTTATTGAATTTGCTAGCGTACAAACTCTGTACGTTTATTTAAGTGGAGAGAGTTCAAATTAATTCACTGAACTGCAGTCAACTATAATCACAATAGCTGGAGGAAAACTGCGAGCACATTTGTCCGATACATTTTTTTAGAACTGTTATAACTAATTTATAAATAATTTTTTATTTAGGACACCCTATATTTGACTATTGCGAAATGCTGTAGGCGGCAGGTAAATGCTTTATTTCCTCCCTTCATTCTTCGTTTTCAACCCTCGCTCAAGATCTCGCATTTCCCCATCGTTTCCTTTAATTCCGTCGAAGAAAATTGATAATTCTTCCTCACCTTGGTATCTCCTTACACCCTTCGTTCTTTCCTCAATTTAGCATTAAATTTTAGCATTTAACTTTTTCCACTTTCATGTTTAGATATTGAAAACTCTTTTTATTACAGAGAATAACTAAAAAGGCGGAAGATATTTACAAAAGGTCGTTTTACCCCAAGTGGCCATTTACCTAGAAATTTTTTTTTTCCAGGATTTAAATTTAAATTTGGATTGGTTTGTAATTGCAGTTTGTGGAGTGACGTCTTCATTTGGCTGTCAGCGGGGAATGAGTTTAATGCCTGTACTTGGATCGAAGTGAGGCTTGAAGGATATACCAGGACTCTAGTACGTGATTCGAGACTTTATCCCTGAGCTGAGACGCCAATCGTCGCGTCTTCGCTGAGATTTATTGCACCGTAGCTTAAGCCAGACACGAGCAATTTACATTCTCGTCTACGTGCGTTCCTCCCCCTTACTTGCCGATATATTCTGATCCTGATGAAGTCGAGCTGAGGTCTTCAGGTTGCCATATTAACCACGGATCAAACATTCGACAATATACTTTCAAGCATTTTCTATTTGAATTTCTTCGGAATAGGGTAAAGGAACCAATTACCGAGGGCGCACCAATTGTCGAGGATCGCCAGATATTTTTTATGATAACTAGTAAATTACAAGAAAAAGGAAAATAAAATCAATATTATAATAATGCAGGTACTCTAAACTAAAAACTCTAAAAAACGTCCACATTTTTAGAAGAGAAATTTATTCCGAATTTAATATTTGTAACAGAGTCCCTCATGAAATTGACTGAAATTTGTCATTTGCGTAATATTTTACGTTGGCTGCATTAGAAATTGTAAAGCACATATTTGGTTACTTTTTGATTCATTCTTTGTATTTAAATGTCACTATACTGATTAGGATGAAGCAGTCTTTTTTTTTTCAAATAATTATATTATTAGAAAAAATTTATACATTTAGTATTTTTTAAAATAAATCATTGGTTAATTGGCAACAGTTTTCAGCAAAGCTCCAAATCTCGATCATCCGCCACGAGAAATGGGGATATCGACCTTTTTCGTCCATACCGCCCGCATTTATAAGACTGAAGTTTGCAACGTTTACGATAAACGAAGTAGAAAATTTTTTCTTTTTTCAAAAACTTACAAGATCCAAAATTTTCTGGTGCAAAGTAGTTGTATACAATCCAAAAAATGACCCACCAAAGTTTCAATCCCTCCGCGAATTTGGAACTCACCCTACTTCATCCCTTAAAATTAAACAACCCCACGAATTAGAGAATTTTTGGTGAATTTTTTAGGTCTAAGGGAAGATATGGGGTGAGTTCCAAATGAGCTGGAGGGATGAAACTTTTCGGAATGACGTTTAGAATTGAAAAGACTTATTATCAACAATAAAATTTTGACCCCACGAATTAGAGAATTTTTAGTGAATTTTTTAGGTCTAAGGGATGATATGGGGTGAGTTGCAAATTAATTGGGGGGATGAAAGTTTTTGGAGTGTCTTTTAGCATTGAGAAGACCTATTATCAGCAAAAAAATTTTTACCCCACGAATTACGGAATTTTTGGTGGCTTTTTTCGGACTAAGGGATGATATGGGGTGAGTTCCAAATCTGCGAGGGGGTTGAAACTTTGGTGGGTCATTTATTGGGTTGTATAGAACCCAATCAGAAAATTTTGGATTTTGTGTGCCGCGAAATGCACTCGACAATTAGTTCCTTTACCCTACAATTCTTTCGAAATACAATTTCTCAGAAAATCGATTTTTTTCCGAATTCCGCGGAGTACAGTTACTCGGAAAAACGTAATCCCTGGAGAAATGACGGAAAAGTCACCTGGGAAATTCCTTTTCACTGAAAGCACTCCCGAACCAATTTTTTAACATTAAAATCATAAAACTTTAGATTAAACGTCAAGGAACTGAACAAGAAAGTTGAACCCTTTCAAAAAGCTATTTGGCCTTCACTATAAAATCAAGTGCACGCATATAGAACCTCTCGGCGTGTCGTCAAACGGTAGTAGAAAAGTATCAGAAGACGTAAAATGTGGGGGGAGGTCTTTCCTCTATAAAAGTAGCTCCACAGCTCGATTTACGAAGGAAAGACTCGACGAATGTGGGCTAAAGTTTGCACCCCTACCATCCTCGTCCCTTCCTGTCGCAGACGGGTTTACGCCCGACATTAAACTTTTACGTGCCCCCTCCCCCCCTCCACCTGCCGCTCCCAAACATCCCAAAAAGCTTCCTGGTTCCCTTTGCCATTTCGGAGAGACGAAAAACTGATGTTCGAAAGTACCTTATTGATTATTATCCTTTGGAGTTGAAAGGGGTGGGGGTTGTGATGCAACTCAGTAAAAAGTGGATGCAGCTTGTGGTTAGAACGATTTAAACGATTTTGTAATCGTGTTCACGACAATGCAAAGCTTAAACCCCTTTTTCGCGAGAGTGGCTCCGTCTCGGTTGATCCCACTTTTCTACTTTTTTCTGATTTTTTTTTCTTCACTTTTGTGTTCTTTTCTTTATTTCTCCTTCTGGCTCTTTGTTTCGCCGTACGAGCTTATGAATTATGAATCCAGTAGTCGTCGCAGAATTGCAGTAAACGGTCTTCCTGTTTTCGACCCGCTTTCTTCGTTTCTGTTTTTTCTGTTATGGAATTGCTGTTATGGGAAGAAAATGGAATTTATGGAGTGAAATGATGAATGACTCGTTGTAATGGGGATTAGACTGTATTATATTAAAAAAAAAGTTTAATCATCTCTTTATAACAAAATTAGAAATATAAATATGCTCAAAGCAGGGAAATTATAAATCTCGGCAAAATGAGGTAATCACTTGTCTTTTGAGGATGGATTTTAGGGGTTGGGGGTGGTGGAAAAGGCTTTCGAGATTACCGGCCTGGAGTGCCAACGTCAGGGACACTTTGGCGGTTTAACGAGACGGTCCGTCAAAGTTGATCTACGTTTAGATATTTTTCTCATCACTTCCAACTACCAAAGCTTCTGGGGTTTGGGGTTGGAGTCAGAGCATATTTTTCTCGAAATTTGTCGCGACTATCTGTCCAAAGGGATCTACCCTCGCATATAATTCTCGAGTGGAGAAGCTGCAAGTCTTCCGGCCCCCCTGACCCCATGTGAACCCCCAGCCATAAAACCCCACCCCCTGCGCTGATATAACCGTTTAAGCGTTGCGCTTGCAGGACTCCTTGCCTGCCCAGGGGGCTGAAATCAAGAAGATTTGTGATTGCAAAGCGGGTGGGGGTTAAGAAAAAAATCGAGCGGGTGGAGGAATAAGGGACAAGGGTTAAGGGGTGAATCGTGTTCTTCGCACCCGGTCGAGGAAGACGTGAAGGAGATTTCTTCTCTAAGGGGGAGGAATCACGTGGGCGCCATTTAGGGGTGAATTCCGTGCCGGATATCTAGCAACCCTGTGTCGCTTGTCACGAGGGTGTCTGCGGCGTATTTTCGAGCGCGGAGCACTTAAGGGACTTTCGATAAAGACTGATCCAACGGGAAGCCGATTTGATGGCAGCGATTTTCATCATTTATGGCTGTCCTGATTTGAGATACGTTTTTTCCAATAGGGATGATCTCGGGAAACCATAAAATTTGCCGCGGTTAATACCGTTGGTGATAGGGAAATAGAGGGGTCATTTGCTATTCGATTTTGGGGGTGGAAAAAACTTGTTAGCTTTCAAAATATTTTTAACATTTGAGGGCTTTTTACTTATAAAAATCCGCTGGGCTGAAAGGTTTCGTTACGGGTAAAAAAATTTTAATTCATAGAACAACGTTCGGAGTTAAAGTAAAGGGTGAAAATAAATAAACCCAGGATGCTCTTCTTTCCACTTCTGTGCATTTGTGTCGAATTTTGTAGCTCTGGAGTAAAACTCGTTTCGCTTTTGAAAAAATTGCTTTTTTTTACGGGATTCTTTCGATACTTGTAATTCAATTTGTTGCTCAAATAATCTCGAATTACGGTCTGTCTGATTCTGGTACAATTTATAGTTTTTTTTTTTCAAGAATTTCTCAAAATTAACGGAAAGGAACTGGAAAAAGAAAATGGTTGAAAGAAAAATAAGGTTCGAATGGATAATAGAACCTCAAAATCTCGGTACGTTGGTATCTGGCCCAGCCGCATTTTTGTTTGCTCTTGAACAATCGAATCAATTTTTCAGCGACCATCCTCGCTTTACATAATCCCAGTGGATAAATTTTAAATTTAAATGGGGGTTTGGCTCAGTCGAGACAGATCGAAGCGACGCGATTGCTTTTATGAAATTATAACCTCGCTCGACACGGCCCGAGAGTTTATGACGTAAAAATCGATGTCATCGAATAGAGATGGTCAGTCCTGACCTAAACCATTCGACGATTTTTGGTTCCGGTGTCAGATTTTAAAACTGAAAAGCAATTATTTCCCTCTCAAAGGAGTCTCTCGCGCCAGTGACTCAGCTGGCAATATAAAACATATGTGCTTTTTTATTTGCGATATTTATTGAGTCATAAAAAAGAGACACAGCGAGAAATAGCTTTTTTATGATCTAAAAAAAAAGTTATGTTCTTTGTCAAGCTCGTTTGCTTCAGATTAAAAGATTGCAGATGTTTTGATTATTTATGACCTATTTGTGATTTGTAGAGAAGATTATTAACGGAATTTATAGTTTCAATAGAGAATATTTACTGAAGCTGAAAATTAGATAAAGTACACCTCGGGTTTTAATTAAAAATGTGAATCTAGGTTCGTACATTTAATTATTTTTCCGCGCCTAAAGCCTGGAGTATATGAATACGTTACCCCATTTTTGTGTTCCTCCATAATAAAAGAAATGAGAGAATATACACAAAGAAAAGCATCATTACTGTGTTAGAAAATAATGATTTCTCTGAAAAAGCATCCACCCTAGTGCAAGTAACGAGGTAAAAAGTGGGTCAGTGAAATCAAGGCCGGGTTTTTCTTTAATTCGACTATTCCCGAAGCGACTTTCTAGTCCCTTGAGAATGATGAGGGACTGAAGTGAGGGTATCATTCATCCCTTCAAGCCTGGGGCTGAAATTCAATAGAAATACTGAAGATTCTTAATTGTACATACTACGTCATCAAAATCCTAAGCTTTCGCAAGAATTCGTCTTATAAATTCAAATTTTAGTGCTATCAATTTCAAAGTGTTCAGCACTTGCATTTGCAATTTGAAAAAAAGATTCGATCACATTTTCTATTGAAGAGAAAAGCATTCGACTTTATATTCTACGTGATACTATTGGTAATCTTATAAAAAAACCCTTCTTCAAGTATACAAGTTCGCCGTATATTGGTTTCATTTCTCTGCAAGAATATAACCTTATCGATAATGAAATCAACGAACTTATTTCTTTTATACGATGCAGGGTATTTTAGGAAATATATCACAATCCATATATTAACCCGCCTACTGGCAATACCTATTACTCATGCCCACTAGAAACGCCTTGAAAATCTCCTAGAAAAAAATTTAAACTTTTTAAGAAGCCACGCCTCCTAGAAAGTCTTCTAGGAATGCCCACTAGCCACGCCCACTTAACACACTTCCTAGAAAGAGAAAAATTAAGGATTTTTTAAGGAACGATGCAGAGTATTTTAGGAAATGTATCACAATCCGGCTATTTAATTTTATGGAACATGAATTATCACGACCTATTCAATGTATTGAATTAAAGTAAACTGAAACTTTTATAAGCCAACGCGACAGTCTCTTAGGACATAAAACAAGACAGAGCGCCATTATTACTCTTAATCGGGAGTTGCACTTTCAACCCTTTGCTCTACACGAGGAGAAAATGCGGGGTGAATTGATATTAATTAGGCCGCTGGGCGGTATTATGAAATCAGCAAGCGGCTCGACACTCTAGGAAAATGCCAGAATGCTGGCAAAGACACACCAGACACCAGACTAAAACATAAACTGAACCTACTATGACTTCATACGAGTTGTGTCTGCCTTAATACAACTTTAGTGCCACTCTCTGGGTGTCTCTGGTATGACGAATGTTTCTCCGACGAATACTCGAAGGGGGAGGTTTCCACCGAAAACACAACATCCCTGAAAGTTTGTCCAAATGAATTTCCTCAGTAAAGTACAGAGTGGTAGAGTCAGAGGTGGAAAAAAATTTGTTTACTTGAGAGTAACGCGAAAAATAAATTCGCAAACCGAGGAACATCAAAGTAGTTTTAAAAAGTTTTTTTTTTTTAAATTAGTTTAGAATCTAAGACTGATAATTTACAAGACTCTTGGATCGAAAGAGACAAAGAAAAAGTGCAATAATCCTATTGTGACGATTATAGGAAAATAGGTATTTTTCGAGTTTGCTGTTTACAGGATTTTGCAATTTCGATTTAAACTTTGGCACTCATTTCCGAGAGCTTTGCATTGGGTATTAAAAGTTGGGTAAACTCGGGTTAAGAGAACGGCAGTAACTGAACGAAGTTTTCACATTCGCGTTTCCACGCACGAACCAAGAGAATCAGAAGTCGATCGAGATGCGAGATACGATCGCACCTTTCCCACGAGAACCAGTGATTTTCCTTTCGCTTTCCTCCCATTTCCTCTGCTTTTTTTCTGTATCGCTTGATCTTCAACTGTATTTTTGCTGCTCGACACGGCGCGACACAGCAATCTGAAAAATTACGATTTTATTCATGAAGCCTATCTGCTCAGATCGCTCCTGAAAGGAGGACTCGACGAGTAACTATAGTGTTAGGACGATTCAATCCCAATCCGTTTTAAATTCAGACTGCCTTCAATGCAGCCCAAAGTCATTTTTCACGTGGAAACGATTTTCACTCAAATACTCGGTATGCTCATCAACGCTATAAAGCTGTATTCGGCACTGCGGTCGGGTTTCCTACATTCCGAGGCATTTGATGAATCAAAGCAACGGAATTTTATTTCGCTATTCGATTTCAAAGCTTTTTCACTGATTTGTGAAATGAGAAACGGAAGGCCTTGAGTAATTCTGTTTTAGATTGAAAAAACATTTTCTAGCTTGTTACTAAAAGTCTTCCCTCTTCAAAAACGTTTTTAAGTAATTCGAATGTATTTAAAAGAGAGAAAAGAGCGTTTCCTTTTTTATAACCCGATTTTCATTTTGATAAACTACGAATAAAAACCAGTTCGATTTTATTTTTCTCATATAAAACGCGAAAGCATAAAAAGTACTGAAAGCTCTTATTAGAGAAAAAGGAGTTCCTCTAGGACTCAAGGGGATGTGATAAATGCTACATGGCATTCATCATTCTGCTTACCAATCTCCCATCCGTCCGCGAATCCTGGCGCGGCACGCTCGTCATAACCCGACAAGTCCTGGCGCAGATGTTGCAGAAAAGCGCCCCACTCTGGGAACAGACCCTACGAAAGAAGAATGGTGTAACAGCCGATGATAAATGCCACCTGCTGGCGGCTTATGACGAATCTTGCCGAAGTGTCAAGAGGCAACATTACCTCCGACTTCCGGTTCTTTGCGCCAAACGAGTCACTCGTGATGACTCACGAGACTTACGACTTTTACGACAGATTGCATCTGTCGAAATCGTAAAATACAAATCTGGTCGTTAAATAACTCTAAAAGAAGTAATCTTCAAGAGTTAGGACTTATCGATTTCAAATTTGCCTTAAAATACTAGCCATGTCGTCCACAGCGTCTCTAGCCGTGTACACTAGCCACGCCCACTTCCAACGCCCATCAGCCACGACTACTAGAAATTCCTATTAGTTACGCCTATTAGTTACGCCAACAAGCAACGCATATTAACCCCGCCTACTTGAAACGCCTATTAGCCACACCCAGAATCATAGCTAAATAACCACGCCTATTATTAACGGCCATTCACCACGCCTCCTAGTAACGCTCATTGGACACGCCTACTAGAAACGCCTACTAGAAACTCATAGAAAATCTTCTAGAAAAATTAAAAACTATTTAAAAAGGCACGCCTCCTAAGCAGTCATTTAGGAACGCCCACTAATTCGATTCGTTTATCACGCCTACTCAACACGCCCAATAGTCACGCCCATTTAATATTCCTCCTAGAAAGAGAAAAATTAAGAATACCTTTCCTGTAATAGGAGCCAGAAACTTTAAAAACCTTTTTTCGTAATCATTAGGTTGACGTTTCAGACGTCTAGTCTGACGAACATTTTTTTATTTTTTTTTACATTTATTAGATTAAGAATACCAAAAAAAGTTCCCAAAATCATTTTATTTTTATTTATTATTTATTTATTTACTATAGAAATTAACCCGGCGTTTCCCGGAATTTGAAGAAATTTCCATTGACTTTAAGGAATTTCAAAAGATTTCATAGATTTTAAGAAATTTCAAGATTCTTTAAGATATTTAATTTGAGTTAAAGGAACTTCAAACGATTTTTTAAAAGTGCTCAAAACAGTTTAAGAATTTTCAATAGTTTTCACACTACTTCAAGGGATTTCTAAAAGAGTCTAAAAGAGTTATTAAAAAGATATTCGAGAGATTTCTATAGATTTCATAAAATTTCAAGATATTTCAAGTATTTTTAATCAATTCCAGGGAACTTTGGATTATTTTTAATGATTTCAAGACATGTAGAATGATTTAAAAGGATTTTAAGTGATTATCGGAAATTTAAAGGAATCTTAAAAAGACTTTAAAGAATTGCAAAGTGATTTTAAGGAATTTTGAGGAGTAAAACAATCTTAAAGAATCTAAAAACTTTTCAAAAGAGATTTTGATTGATTTTAAGGATTTTAAGGGATCTTTAAAAGAGTTTAACAGAGATATCAAAAGGATTTTCCAAAGTTTTCGATAACTCTTTTCAACTCTTTTAAAAATCCCTTTATATCCCTAAAATAACTAAAAATCTATTAGCGTCCCTTGAAATTCCTTAAAATCATTATAAATCTCTTAAAATCCTTTTATAATTTTCGAAATCTTATGAAATTTCTTTAAATCTCGGGCAACGCTGGGTAAATTTCCTGCTAATAAATAAATAAAAATAAAATGGTTTAGGGAACTTTGAAAACTTTTTTTAAATATTTTTATTCCAATATATGTAAAAAAAAAGTCGTCAAACTATACGACTGGAACTTGAACCCAATTTCGTAATCTTTTTTATACTCACGACAGTCTTGAGTTTAAAGTAAATTGTAAAGCATTGACTCACCTGGAACAAAAAATAAAATATATGTTAGACACAAAAATAACTAATTAAATGAATATTTATATAAAAATAGTAAATGTTATTATAAAAAAGGTAATAAAAATTTAGGTCGATGGTACTTTATTCTACTTTAATGAAGTCGATTTTTTGAATAATTTTTTTACAAGACTAGTTTGTCCTTTTAGTAAAGACATCAGTTTCTCGGACATTAACCAGGAGAGCATCGCCCGATTTGTTTTTCTGGTTACTTTGTAAAATACATGTTGAATTATTCATTCTCTTCCCGACATGAATTTATATTAAAGACCATCCAAACTCTCAGTAAAGACTTAATACTTTAGAGGGAAAATAGCTTTGTCGCGGTTCTTGCGAACATCGAGTAAGGGGATGACAAAAATATTAACGAAGCTGTTGGTAACGATACCACCCCTTTTACCGCCAAACCCCATCCCACGACGCCTAAACCTCAATAATAGTACATTTCGCATTGAGAATTTCAAGCCGGGAAGCTGGATCTCGAGTTCATGGCATTTACCATGAATTTTACCATACCTTATTACAAGGGGCTGTAGATCATCCGTCGACACTTATTGACTCTTAGCCTCGAATTGAAAAGTAGGCTCGCACACGCACCTAACTCCATTTATTACGCTCAGTCTGTGCCACTGCCTCTCAGTGCCATTACAGAAAAAAGGGATGAAAAATCGTGTCTAAATTTCGGGAACCCCTCGAGAGTTTGAAAAATTGCGAAACGGAGGGGAACTTATTGTTTTTGCCAGCGAGTTTTTTTGACGTAAAACAAGCGATAATCGTTGTAATATATAGTGCGAAGATAAATATTTGGAAATTGTCTCAGTCTTGAGATTTTTATTGTTACATAGATCGAAATTCAAAAGCCCTGAACGTTTGTAGAATCAAAGATAGAATTTACCTTAGAGAGAATTTTTAAATCAGAATCAAACGATCTTTTTTACTGGGATTTTTTTTTCAAAGAAACTTTGAGAAACGTGATTAGTTTTGTGATTTTTGAATTTAGAATTTTTAGACAAATATGCTTTGGACGTTTGCTTTACCCACAGGCGAAAGTATACCAAATTACTACCTCCATGTGAAACTCTAAGCCAGAGCTTTAGAAGTAGACTTGATTCGCGAGACTAAAGTAAACGTTACGAATTTCCTGAGAGTTAGGAGTGGATTAGCCTGGATGTTGGGGAATGTAAATTCAGTTTTATCTAACTGAAACAGAGATATTAGATATGTGTGCCTCAAAAAGTATCATTTCTATTAATGAAAAATGTTGCAAATTGGATCCTTCAAAACTAAAGAAGTATTCTGAAATTCAATTCTTACTATCTACAGCTTGTAATGAAACCCGAGCTTAAATTTTCTATTCTGTTGGAAGCAAAAAGCTCCTTATGCAAAGCTTGGACTTTAATTAACATGCTGTAACGGTAAGCGCATCTGCAAGCTTATTTTAGGCTTATTATAAGAATTAGAAGATACTCCTTTCGTTAAAAATCTGACGGTTAACGAATTCCCTGTGACTGAAGGATGGACAATTAGCTGGAATTAATTATTTCGAGCACTCTTGGCAGATTGATCTCACTACATTCGGGACTTTATCTCCACTTAAAATTCCCATAATCTACTAAAGGGGAGAACAAGAATAATAAACGAAATTGTATGAGAAAGAATAACTCTATTATTTGAAAATCTTTAATAAGAAATAGTAAAACGTGCAATTGTTAATACTAATCTAATTTCAGCTCAATTTTCACCTCACTGAGCTTTTTTTCCCCAGAGTGTGTTAAGTTCCTAAAAGAATTCGACGTAAAATCGTAAAACTCGATTTTCTAGGAAATAGTCGGAAAGGTAACTCCACCTGCAAACAAATAAACACATACACTCTATTCGAGGCACGTGCCCTTTCCAGTAAAAAAAAAGTGAAAAAGTGCCTGGGGTTAAAAATAAATGTTTGCAGCCTGGCATGGACATAAAATCTTCAGTACTTAGGAGTCGTTTGCCTGAAGCGTTGTGAAAAGTACTGCATTATGAGTACGTGTGTAGAAGGAATAAACTTCTTGTTTCTAGTCTAAAAAGTACTTTTCAAAAGCCTGAAATAAAAAAGTTTAAAATATAAAGCACCATGATTTTTTAAGTAAATAGTACTCTACAAAAAAAAGATCTAATTTACAGTCTCGTTTGACATTTTGCAACCTGACTTAAAGCACAATTCGTTTACTGGTTCCTATTGACTAGACCCGATAAACTGTCTTGACGTGCCCCTCGCTGGTCGTAAATTGTTCCTTTACTTTCCTTTTCCACCACCCCAGAAATCAGTTGGGGACAAGCGCCAAAAATTGCCTCTGGCCTCTGGCCAGTCTTCTTTTCAGCACGTGTCTTTTCCTTCTAAATCGAGTGAATTTAGAAGAATGGACTTTAAATTACTCCTTTGTTCTTTTTACTCGACCTTTTTTTTTTACGAAGAAGCGATTTTTACTTCTAGTTGAGTCTTTAATGTATAAAAAAAAAACTTTGGATACATTCAAACAGGATTGCTTATTTCGAGTCTTCAAATTCATATTTGCATCAGTTAAAAGTAAAGCTTGTTCAGAACTTATCAGGTTCTCGTGTGATATCTGCCCTCGCTTCGCTCGGGCAGCTAACTTCACACTTGTGAAATTGTCGCTTTTCTCTCCTTGTAACGTAAATTACTTTTTCATAACACATCAATTGAAAATTCGACTTTCGATGCCTTCTCTACCTAAAGCTATCAATTGTTTTTTACTTTCAATTTTGATGTTATGAAAAAAAATTTTCATTTTCCTTTATCGTAAACATTGCAAACTTCAGCCTCATAAAGAAATTGCTTGAAAAAGTTTACATAAACTCGTTTTGTTTTTTCTCTAAAATAATGGAAAATAAATCAATCCTAATTTGCTTATTGACACCTTGAAATGAAAACCACGCCTGGTAGGAAAAATCCTTCCTATTTTCCACAGTTACAATGTGACGTGAAGCTCCCAGGAGGAAGCCATTCATTGACGCCTGGATTGATCGTTTCCAGCTGTTGGTCTCTAGGTATACTTGTTTCTCGTTAAAGTAAATGAGTGGTCCTCCATCCACTATCGGTGCACTCACATTGATTTGTTCGCAACTCCTGGTTTATAGCCACAGTCGTATCTGGACAGTAGCCACTCTCCTATCATTCTCAATAAAAACCACCCCTCTCTTTTACTTTCCACCCCCTTCACACCACTCGCTACTACTCCAGGATAAAATGGTAAATGCAACTGGTTCGATCGACCTAAGAGAGTAACGACATTCAAGAGTTCAAAATAATTTTAAATTTTCGCCTTTTTAAGTTTCAATCCTCTAGGATTGAATGTTTAAAATGTTTCACATTTAATTATATTCCAATCTAAGCTCAAACTTTTGGATTCAAAGGGTACAGTTATTTTCATACGGTTCTCAATAAAAGCTACCCTTTTCTAACGAAACAATTCCTCTATAACCGGTTGATTTAACTCGTTCAATAGAAGTGAAAGGACCAGACATTTTGCGATTCATTCCAAGCGAATCTCGAGTTCAAAATACGAGTTTCGGTATTTGCTTTTTATTTGCAGGCAATGGACAAAGGTTGATCGAAAACAGAGGGGAAAATAATGCTTTCAAGGTCCAGAGACAAGTGAAAGAAATTTCACGCTTCAGAGGTCAATAGATTATACTATGTGGGGGTTTTTAACTGATTTTATATGTAAGTCAATTTATCTCCGAGCTTTGATGACTGGAATTTAATTCTAGTTGGTTGTGATTACTGTCCAGAGCTGGAATTTTATTATCAGTTTAATTAACTTGATGGAAAAACGGGGACTTTTAATCAAATTGAATTCTTTAATTTCTCTATTTTTCAAACGAATATCTTTAATTGAATTTTTTTTACTAATAAAATTATAAAAGCTAACTTGCTGTGACTTTTCGGACCTCCAGTTAATTTATTTTCATTTGAATATACAACTTGTATTCGTCAACGAATGCATTGAATTAATTCTAATTTTGAAATTAAAATTCCCTTTATCACTCTTCATTAAGGTAGCCAACATTAATGGAGGCGAATCCGATAGACAAGAAGGAAGTGTGGAGGCATCGTGATCGCAGGACTTCGCGGCAAGCCACGTGGGACTTTGAATGACAGGTGCGCCACTGCAATATGCATAAACTCGACTTGAACACAGAAATCCTCTTTGTGAGGTACGTAAATCCCTCTAAATCATTCAGGAAGTTGGATCGTCTCGGATGACTAATTAACGAAAGCGCGAATTGCTTCCCTTACGCGTCAACTCCTCTTATTTGCTCGATTCAAAGATATATGTACCCTTCTACTTTATTTAAGTAGAACCACTTGAATTTAAAGCATTTGCATCCGAATATTACTTTTTTGATGGTCCCACATTTTCAATGTTATTTAATTTCAACTAGCAACTATAATCCGCGCACTCTGGGCGCGATTAATTTCTCGTTTTTTCAATCCCTTTTGCTAAAAAGATTCAGAGGATTCTAAACAATTTCAAATCAACGGATTTTAAAATGTTTTAAAGGATTTCAAAAGTATGCAAAATAATTCAGAATTTTTTATTTTTGAAATATAAAAACTTGTAATTTCTTGTAAAATTTCAGGAATCTCAATAAGTTTCATAAAAATGAGACTGAAGTTTGCAATGTTTACGATAAACGAAAATGAACAATTTTTCTTTTTTCTAAAACTCACGAGATCCATATTTTCTGGTGCAACTCAAAAAATGACCCACCAAAGTTTCAACCTCCCCGAGAATTTGGAACTCACCATACTTCATCCCTTAAAATTAAAAAATTCACCAAAATTACCCTAATTAGTCGAGTCAAAATTTTATTGCTGATAGTAGGTCTTCTCAAAGCTAAAAGACACCCTAAAAACTTTCATCCCCCTAATTCATTTGGAACTCACCCCATATCATCCCTTATTTCGAAAAAATTCCCTAATTCGTGGGGTCAAAATTTTATTGCTGATAATAAGACTTCTCAATGTTAAAAGGCACCCAAAGAAGTTACATCCCTCCAGCTCATCCCCATATTCACCAACAATTTTTTGGTTTAAAGGATGACATGGGGGTGAGTTGTAAATTAGCTGGGGGGATAAAACTTTTTGGGAGGTCTTTTAATGTTGAGAAGACATATTACCAACAATAAAATTTTGAACCTACAAATTAGAGAATTTTTGGTGAATTTTTTAGGAGGATGATATGGGGTGAGTTTTAAAGGAGCTGGAGGGATGAAACTTTTTGGAATGTTTTTTAGCATTAAGAAGACATATTACCAACAATAAAGTTTTGATCCCACGAATTAGAGAAATTTTTGTGTATTTTTTAGGTTTAAGGAATGATATAGGGTAAGTTACAAAGGAGCTGGAGGGATGAAACTTTTTGGGATGTCTTTTAGCATTAAAAAGACTTCTATAAAATTTTGACCGAACGAATTAGGATAAATTTGAATTTTTTAGGTCTAAGGGATGATATGGGGTGAGTTCCAAATTAATTGGGAGGATGAAAGTTTTTTGAGTGCCTTTTAGCATTTTGGGTAGTACAGAACTACTTTCCATCAAAAAATTTTGGATCTTGTATGTTTTAGAAAAAAAAAAAAATTTTTCATTTTCGTTTATCGTAAACGTTGCAAACTTCAGTCTCCTTCATAAAATTTCTTTCGTAAAATCACTTGATATTCCTTGATTTTCCTTAAAATTCCATGAAATTCCTTAAAGTTGCTCAATATCCCATGAAATCTCTTAAAATTCCTGAAAATCCAATGAAATTTCGTAAAATCCCTTTGAATCCTTTAAAAGTCCTTAAAATTATACTTAATCGCCTGTCATACTGCTTTTGACGCTTTCAAATTAAAATTTTCCCTGGGAAGGATTATATTCGTCGCGCCCGCGAATTAATTTTGCTATTTTACACAATAACGGGCCCATCGTACAAATAATTTTTTCGCGGGTAAAAATCAAAAAAATATACCAACATTGAATTGTTTTGGTTCAATTGCTCCTTGGTTCCTACCTTGAAACCTACCGTTTTCGACAACAATGTGTTCGATATTTTCGAGATATATGGCAACATCACTTTTTTTAGATATAGGATTATTAACTTTTGACAGGGATCCGACCGAAAATATTATTTTATTTTTATAAATCACATGAAAAGCATTTAAAACCCCATTTTTAATCGATGAAAAAAATGAGGTATCGCAAATAAACGAGTTTTCTCAGCCTTTATTACGACACACTTTATCAGGAAAATAAACCTCGTCAACGAATACGGTTCCGACATTTTCGTGCTGAAGGAATCTTCTCATTTGCATAATGCTGTTGGTACTTCCTTGGTGGTCTGTGAATTGGGGGGAGTAGGCTTTGCACTTTGCGTGAAACTGTGAAAGTAGAATGACTGAGTGGCCGCGAAAACTTGAACGAAAGAATAGTCTCAACGGGAAGAGAAAAAAAGGCGTTCAGCCTGAAAAAGGAAATTCAATTACGAGCTCTATGAAACATCACTTGATCAGGGACGATGCTCCACAACTTGAATTGTGGTTCAAGTACACTTGACATTCTGGCTTTGTGAATTCTATTGGGCTTTAAAAAAAAAAAGGAAATCGGAATGTTTGATTCATCAAATTGTTATTTCTGAGTTCTGAATGGAAATATTGCGGATGCATCCAATTTATAGTGATTTTTTAGGTCGATTGTAGAGGAGTGGAAATGCAGGAGTGGACATTTTTTTTTTTTATTTACGGACTTTACTAAAAGGAGATTGACAAAATAAGGTTTTAAAATCAACTTTTGCTTTCACTTGGAATAAATTAAAGCGGAGTTGAACTTTCGACAATGAAATGGTGAGAGTCATTTTGATTGGTAGGGATTTTATCGAACCGTTTACATTTGGAGAAGTGAGACGTCATTTAGGTAGAATCGTGCCCGTGTTGATTAACACTTCAAAGTGAAAACCGCATAATACGCACTAATGGCAGTGCTGGGTGCTCTGGGGAGCCAATGGAGCACTCGATAAATCCTGTTCTCATCAGAACGTGAATCTACTGCGTATGTGAATGTATCAAATTGAAGGCATCCTTGTGAATGCTTTTCACAATAAATCAATCAATCCTATCCCCCACTTAACTCAAATTAAATCTCTACCTAAAGCTTAACACACATAAAACGTTTAATTAATTAGTAACCTCAATAGAAAGTTTAAAAGCTCTAACGTTAATAAAGAAAGATTCTTGTTATCAAATATTATATGGAACGCGTTCGTATTGAACTGATAAAAGGTTAATTTTATTTTAAAACTAGTCCAAAGAAGATTAGATATTTTGTATGTCACTCAGAAATACTGCAACTAGATAGAAAATTATATTCTGCTTGGCAACCTTTAGAAGGAATGAAAATAGAATTACGACTTCAGGTCATAATTTTTTAATAAGGTCGACGAACTGTCTAGAAGCTCTTGGATTTTCATATCGCTTGACAGATTTAGAACAGAATTATTCAGAAAGATTCCGACATCACAGCCAATTAATTGGACTAAATTCTGAAGTTTATATTTTTAGGTAAAATATATTTCTATTTATTTTTATATTAGATGGATCATGATATCATACACTGTACATAAACTCACGAATTAAACTGGTTCAGTAATTTAATTTTCCCTTATTTCTTTACATTTTTATACATTTCGTCGATTTATTAAAATTTTAATATGGCGAATAAATTTTCAAGCCTAAAGAGGATTACTACCAATCATAAAATTTCAAATTAAAATTCTCTTAAAATTATTCTCTTGTAATCCTTGATAATTGAATTAATCCTTAATGATATTAAGACGATTAAACTTTTATTTAAATTTCCAGGGCAGAATCTACTAACATGCTAGAGAGATGAATTTATCCACTCCAGTAGATATGACAAAATTATTACTTGACACAATGAGAACTTTCTCACAAAATAATTATTTCTATATAGAAAATATTTATGATAAAAGATCCTTTCACCCTAGAATATTTTTTCCCCATCCTCCCACAATAAAATGCCAACAAACAAGAATAAGGTCCTTACAATCTTCCAAAATCGAAGATCCGAAATCGTCTCAGTCCTTGTTGTATTGAATCCTAATTTAAGAAACGAGCCTCGTAGCTGGTTTCCATAAGAATTTCAATGGCTTGGCTCGTCTTGCCTCTGCAAAAACGAGGCACAGGGGTGGAAATAAAGAAAAGGAGTGTAGTCACGTAATTTTCCAGGAGGCACCCTCGTAATTTTTCCATCGACATCTTTGGCAATATGCCAACACCGCGAAAGAGAAAAGAGTTTGGGGGAAGAAATGTATAAACGGCGGTGGGTATGGGTTAAAGTAGAGATTACTACCTGGCCATTGGTAAATACATAGAACACGTGCATGTGTATAAAGCGGGACCCAATATTTTTAGCGATTAAGGGGAAAATTGAATCCTCGCCCATATCCCACGAATTCGTTTCCGCCACCGTTTTCCTTGGCCGCGGGCCAGAAAATACACCCCCGCCCAAAACTGCCTGGAACGCCTACCCAACTAGGAACCCTCGAAATGGCCAAAGTGCTGCCGATAAATATCGAAACACTTAGCTTCTGTTTTGACAGTGACTGCATTCGCTGAAAGCCTCCCTCCATCACCAGATGCCATGTTTTTCTTATCCTTATCACCCTTAATATTTTTCCAATTGTTCAATGTGTTGACAATTATTTTTATCCTCTTTCTTAACAACTGTCGGTTTTTGCTTATGAAAATTAAAATCATGTACATTTTAATCGAGATTCTGTATTAAATATTGAAAGGCCTTTACGATTAGGATTCAGGATCTATGCCACTTACGAAATGGAACATCAAAGTGTCCGAAATCAATTTCCATTGGGGTTCTCATAATTAACATCCTGCAACGTCAAATCCCTTTGCAGAGAATCATGGTCTCGAAATCCTCTGGGAAATACAGAATGGAATAAATTATTCGGTAGTGGGGAAAACAAGCAGTCGAGTAACAAAGGAAAAAGGGTTTTCAATGTTGCAAAGGAAATAGAGAAGTGAGAGAGACCAGAAAACTGATGTAAAAATAAGAATAGAACAAGTAGCAACCATATGCTTCCCACTTCCTTCAACTGATGCAAAGCACAAGCTACTTGGCTTTTTCTTCTAATGGGTTAACACCAACTGCGATGCAAAGTGCTTCGAAAGAGAAAAGGGCAATCAAGAAAACGTCTAGATTGACGTTTTACATCTGGCATTTTATACATTTTCTCCGTAAAGCATCTTCAGAAATTCTAAAAACATCTTTCAAATTCTGAAAAAAACAGTTTGCATTAAAAAAATTTGATGGGAAAAGGAAGCATTAATTGCTGGATTATTTTACCCTCAAGTGTCGGCTTCACCTTCGCCCACCTCTGAAGTAAAAAGCAAGATCTAGATCTTGGAAAATACGTCTCCCTAATGGTCGGATATAATTGTTGGAGCTATGGCGAATCAGAGAGTCAACGGTAGCAGGTTTGAAACGTTAATTCTGAGTTTACTGTCGGTGGTTTGATTATAATATAAAACGGGGTAATAAAGGTACCGCCTACGGGCATCTATGGGGAGTGAGCAGCCAGTGCTGCTCCCCAGATGGGCACGTGATTAACGTTTCTTTTACTGCGAATGTAAAGCGCTTTACTACCACCCTACGCTGTATATCGTTATCATGGTAGAGATCGAGGCTTTATTATGACACGACAGGGTCGCAGGACCCTCGGATGTGGTGGATTCCGCCCCAGGGAACATTAGTCCTGGGAACCCGGCTAACACTGCCTCCTACAGGACTTGCCCTACAGGTCCTGGTCACTGCGGTTCAGGATAACGTGTTCCGTTATTCCCGCGGGCACTTCCCGGCTGTCTTTTCCCAAATCCAGATATCCGCTTTTTTCAGGCGAATTTCAAAAGATTTCCTATTTACCAAAGCCAGCAACGTTTAAACTAAGTTAAATACTTTAAAATTCCTGAAAATCCAATAAAATATCGCCAATTTCCATTTCTTTAGATACTATAAAACCCCAATAACTGGTAAAATCCCTTAAAATTTCAGGAAATTTAGTCAAATTCATTGGATTGAAGTTTCAGACATCTATTCTGACGAATTTTGTGTTCGTTTCAACTATTTTGTTTATAATGTCCAAAAAATAGAAACCAAGGTACAGAAACCGTTTTTTTATTTACTGATGGTATTTTACAGTAAAAAAATAAAAAATCTCCCTTAAAAAACCATTTTTTAAAAATAACTCTTCCGCAAAAAAAATGTTGACTGAAATTACCCTTTGCGGAGAAGGATCTAACTTTGGAAATTTAAAAAAATAACTTTTGTTAGTATCTTTCTGTATTCGTATTCTCTGTCTTAATATAACCTTTTTGACGGAAATCGAAAAAATTTGAAAAAAAAAAAAATAATAAAAATGAATGATAACGTATAAAAATGTTGACAATGAAAGTAATCTGAAGATAGTTTTCTAATTCGGCACATTCACACAATTCGCGAAATTTCAAAAAAAAACAGATCAGGTTTTCGACAACAATGTGTTCGATATTTTCGAGATATCTGGTAAAATCACTTTTTTTAGACTAGCAAACCAACACGCGCGCTACGCGCACGATTATTTATTCTACTTCTTACAACTTCAAGTCATTCAAAAACCAATGAAATTTCGCTGATTTTGTAAAATTTAAAAGGATTTCGAAGGTTGTCGAAAAATTTTAAGGGATTTCATGAGATTTTTATAATTTTTAAAAGATTCTGTGGAATTGTTTTAAGGATTTCATGATTTTAATGGTTTTTGTGAATTTTTAAGGGATTTCAAGAGTTTTCTGGGAGTTTCAAGAAATCTTAACGAATTTTAATAAGGGATTTCGAAGATTTTCGTGAAATTTTTTTACGCCATTAGTTTGTTTTTCTTCTTTCAACTTCAAGTCATTCAAAAGCCAATCAGGTTTGCAACAACAATGTATGCGAGATTTTCGAGACATTTCGTTACACCACTTTTTTAAGATAGGATTTTCTGTACAGAGTATAATTTAACCTTGCCGAATCTAAATTTTATCACCCGAACTAAAAATTGTCTAGTAGTAAAGTTTTCTTAAAATATATTCTCTGATAATAGGGAAGACTTCGTGTATCAAACTTTTATAAATCTCTTGACAAAACTCAAAAAACACGGGAAAAAAAGCAGAATAATGTACAATTTTTCTTCCAAAGTGCAGTGAATTTGCAGATAAGAGTGGCTTGAAGAAGCATGAAGTAATGCACATCAGATGAATGGGTTATGGCCTCTGGCTCCTGGGGCAAGGGGTAAGTCGTTAGAAGATAGTGAGGGCACGGTATGGCCGTTTATCAATGATATACAAGCGGCTCGATACGTGGTGGTTGTACAAGTTGAGAAGGTGGCATCGGCATCGGCCAGAGAAAGGGGTAAATGTGCATATATCTATATATATATATATACAGCTGTGAGGTTGGCATTATGCCAGGAGGCACGCGACCTCGCCTTTCGCGTAAATATGAACTGCTTTATGCACCAAGTCGATATTGACCTTCTTCGACGGCTCTCTCCAAACGATAGAGACACTTTGCCCCAGGAGGCCATCAGGAATTGAGGATGATCGAGTGCAGATGTTAAGTGAAGAGATTTGAGCCAAGTCCAACCTTTTGAGCCAAGCAAAACGATCTTGAGTGATTCAGGGTAATGTGCTTTTTAAGATGTGTTTGGAAGGCTACTTTATGATCTCCCTACATTACAGAGAGACATTTTTCATACCGATTGTATACATTATGTGAATGCGGAGAAGTTTGGAATCATGGGACACGAAGAGCTGTGATGTATTTATTTATTGTTATATTACTGTAATTGAAGATGCTCGACTTCGGAAACACAAATATTTATGCAGACTTGAGCAAGATTGGAGAAAAAAAAGCCTATAACGTTAAAAGCGATCCTCTTTTCCAGACTTTTTTCCTGGGCATGAAGTGGGATGAAAAGAAGCGATTTAGAGTATTATGCAAACGCTATCAGGTACAGAACGCTATCGCTATGCCATGGGGAAGAAGTAATTCACTCAGACTTGACGGAGTAAAAATTCGAGGATAAGGTAGATCGGTAGTGGAGTCGCGACAGTGCCGGCGATACCAATCGAAGATTCGAGTTCAAGTGAAGGGGAAATTTACGAGCTACCCTTCGGCAGAGTCTACAATTCGTGGAAAGGAGTTGCGACGAGGCCGACGGCGACGTCTCGAGGCTTCTTTGCGTCGAGGTACTGCTACCGAGTGTTTATTTGTTTTCTTTCGGTGTTTCTTTTCCCCTTTTTCCCTTCTTTGCCTTGTCCCATTCTTTTTCTTGTTAGCATGACGAAATAAATAGCTTAGTGGTGCACATTGGAGAACAACATTTTTACAAAACAAACATGTGCCTTACCGAAAGTACAATTTGAATGAATGCAAGAATAAAAAAATATAGTTAAAATTGTTCTGCAAGTAATTTCGTTAATTTTAATTGCAACGAAGATAAAGTCGTGACTTCTTTTCTTATCTAGTTAGATGCACTGGAAAAATTCACCGGCCGGTGAATCTCGGTAAATTTTTCAGAGATTGAAATAGTTTTTGCCAAAAAATACTCTCCTATGAGATTTAAGAGGAATTTGCCTAAATTAGACCAATTTGAAGATTCGTTTGAATTTTCCTAGGTGCAAATTAAGGGAGTTGAGATTCGATGAAAATGATTGCAAGGACAATCAATCTCGAGGAAAGGAAATTTTCAAGACACGCGAAACATTCAGGTCACGCGATCTTAGGTACGGATGTTTATGCAGTCATATGCGTGCAAAATACGAATTGAGACGCCGCTGGAATTATGTATTTAACATATTTTACTTGTAAAAGTAACTAATTTTTCTATTTCCTCAGGGGCACTTAAATCAAGAGTACATTTCGCGCGAGCCTGCTCTCTTAAAATATGTAACACGTAATTCCTATTTCAGTGCAATTGCACGGAGAGAAAAATCCCATTGCTGTTTTTTCGGTTATCTCGGTCTCTCCCGGGTGTAGGGAGAAATAGAAAATAACGTCTGGAGCAAATTTACGATTCAGGATAATTATCCGGGACTATGAAATTAGCCTCAGGTTCAGAGAATTCTTTAATTTTCATGATTTAAAATTTCCCTCCTAATTTTGATGAACATATCTCTGATGGTTAATACCTTTGCTCAGAAATGTACCAAGTAGAAAAAATATGTGGAGAAATGTTTAAAGTGAAACTTAAATTCGTATTTCAGACATAGGGATGAAGGTTGCGTCCGAGGAGGGTGCAAGGAAGAGAGGGTTGAGGTATAACCACAGCTAGAAAGCTAACATCACTAATCCGAAAGTCCGGCTTAAGCACACACCTGTCAACCACCCTGACGAAAGCTTTAAAGCTATCCCCTTGCATTCTCTTTCGTGTGTTCTAAGGGATAGGATGAAACAATGGAATGCTTACATCAAAACCCGCTCGCCATACTTCCTTCTCTAGACGTATTTCATGTCTCAATTATTTCATATAAAAGCAAAACCTCATCCGACCGTCGGATGGATTTACGAGCATTATTCGCGTTCACCAAGATTTCCTGACTTCACATTTATTATCAAGGCTGTTACTGACAACATTAAAACACGCTGGACAGAATACTTGGAATTTCTCTCAAACGTCATAATGCGCATATTTTCGCTCTTTCATCTTTTTTCAAAACGTATTAATGCCAAAAGATTCCAGGAAAAGTTGTATTCTCATTAAGTGCGAGAATAACATCACGTTTCACCTATAAACATCAAAATTGAATTGAAAATAATCCAAAAACAATCACTGTCTATAGGTGCTCCTCTCCTGCTTGAATAATTATCAAAGGAGAAGTTATAGCTGAATAATTAAATTGTGTGGCAGACAAAGTGGAGTGCAGAAATTAACTTGGATTGAGAAAATCGCTTTAATATTAATAAAGCATTATCTGACAGAATTACGTGAAGAAAATTAAAAGAGTAAACTTTGTAGCTTGCATTTACAAATATGAAAATGTCTTTAATTAATGGAATAATTGAAAGTGTATAATGCAGGGTAATTTAATGTGAAATAATTTGCATTTCGCCTGGCCTCTTCTTAGTAATTTGTATCCTGGTCGCGAATTATTGAGTACGATTAACCGAAAACGTGGCAATTTCGCGAGGACAAATTAAAGTGACTCCCGGGATCGATTTCGCGATTTTACTTCGCAAATGCCCGCGAAGAGGGTAAAAGCTCAGAGGAAGGGGTGCGTATATTTAGCCGGCAATACGCGGACGGTGAGGATGGACAGAATTTAGATTGCTTATTAAATGCCGAACAAATAAATGGCAGCAAGTGGAATTCCTTCGAGGATTCGCTATCGAATGACATTCCATGAAAAATCTCTACGTATCATATTGCCCTTGACTTCTAATTTGTTTTCCGCCCAAATACGTAAAAAGTATGCAAAAAAGAAAAAATACGTGGTGTTTATTAAGAATAAATTATTATTTTCCGTCATACATAATTAAAGATAGTTCTAATCTGAAAAAACTCTGTAAGATAAAAGAAGTAGATTTTCTTTTAATTTGAACGATAAATAAGGCCTGAAAATGATTTAATCCTATTTATATAGGCCATCAGTTGACTAAGATGTCAAAATATTTGCTTCATTTTCATTAAGGGGTGCCAAGCAAAAGAAATGCCACATTGGAAGTCGGGTGTGTCGTAATGAGACATTTGACGGACGTGCTTATTTTCAAGAGAGTAAGAAAAAGGAAGGAGGTTTGATGGAACCCAAGAATGGGTCCTTGCCTTGAATCCTTCCTCGTTTTAGACTTCGTTCCTTTTTACCGTAGATTACTTCTTTCAAGATTTCAATACCAGTCAGGCCAAGCAATTTTCCTTTCCTGGCTTTTTGATCACTGAATCGCCTGATTAATTAGCTTTAGTTCCAAAAAGAACATTCTTCCCTCACTATAAATAATACTTTTTTACACTCCTCACAAAGTAATGAAGAAAAAGCTACAAAACTGATTTCTTCTATGAAAAAAAGTGCTGAAATGAATGCTTCCAAAATCTCGCATACAATGTTGTTGGAAACCTGATTGGCCTTTGAATGACTTGAAATTGTAAGAAGTAAAACGAAATAATCACGCGCGTGTTGGTTTGCTACTATTTTCAAATTATTTCCTTTTATGATTACTTGAAAATCACATTAGTTGTTAATGTAAAAAAAAAATACCTGAGAGCAGATTTAATTACCTCTGCGGTTGGAAACGAATCCACTTTTCAAACGAGCTTACAGAGAAATATATTCCATTTTTACTTTTGTAAGTCACTCGAGAAGTTTGTAAAGCTTCCTGGAACTTTTTATTGAAAAATTTAACCCAGATTTTTCCATTCGAATAATTCCTAATTAATTTTAATAAAAATGCAGAAAAATCAGCTTTCCACTTTGTCTCTTTTTTTACAGAGGAGAGAGGTAGAGGAACTTTGAGGCTTTAGACAGAATTTCCTATAGATGAGAAGTAATCCTATCTTAAAAAAGTGGTGTAACGAAATGTCTCGAAAATCTCGCATACATTGTTGTTGCAAACCT
>JAUESH010000008.1:1131916-1159787 GCA_032275165.1 Synergus magnus | reverse complement strand
ATTTAACAGTTGGGTTTATTTTAAGGTTTATTTTAGGGTTTATTTTAAGGACGAATTAAAGAGGGATATGCGGAAGGAACCTTGAAGAAAAGTTGGATGCTCTTATAAATCCTATAACAAAAAAATCACACCTCCTTTTACTTTGCAAGGCAGAATTTAATATTAAACGCAAACTTGAAAATTCTAGCAAGTCCGTGCATATCACTGATAATCTCAATTCAGACACCGAGAGGAATTTATTCTCGACACAGTGTAGTCTCTCAGTATCGGAAAACCGATAACTCTCTGGAAGAAGATTCGAGCAGAAGAGTGAAAAATCGTATGGTCGCCCGGGACGAACGAGTCGGGAAGTCGCGACGATTAAAACCACATCCGTCTCAATCTCATCGTCGTCCATGCGAGGGTTTAAGGGATGGGAAAAAAGGGTTGGTCTAAAGGGGTATGTAAAGGGAAAGGGGTGAAACTCTGGAAGGTATGTGTCTCGGGGGTGACTCGGTGACATACTCAGCAGGGCGGGCGGTAATCAGCGCAGGTAATGTGCCGGAACCAGGATTCCCGTTTAGGGGGTTGGCAGTGGAAACTGGAATCGAAGGGTGGGGGTGACCCTGAGTCTCAACCCCCGGGTCTCGTTAACCCACGCTCTGTGAAATTGGAAATGCCGGTGTTTGAGGGGGGCAAGGGGTTCAGCGGATAGGGGTATTGTGAAATATGGGGGTATGGGTGGGGGTAGCGTGTCTAAAAAATAGCAGCTTATCAACACGCTTCCTGGCTTGTTTTATGTCCTCCTTCCGTACGAGTTACGACGAGCGAATAATCCAGTTCGCGAGGTTATGAAGGATACATAAGAGAATAACGGTTTTCCACACATATAGTGAGACATTTCGAGAAGCGAGGACGACCTTACGACCTCGCTGAGACGATGGGTGGCTTCATAAATAAGATCTAGGGGCTCCTAAGGGGCTGTGCGACCATCTTCAAAAGTCGAGAGAAATCCCTCAAGTAAGGTGACCTGGGGGTTATAAAGTCATTCTCAGCGTTGTAGAAAGGGTTCGCGAATTTTTTGTATTTTTTTTTTTTTAGTCATATTTAATATTTTAATACCTCTTCTTCAACTCGCAGCAAGACTTTGGAATGGGTTCGGAAGAGTTTAGACTACGGAGATTAAGAAAGAATTTTTTAAATTTGCTTAAACGTTCCAAGATCGGTAAATCGTTGGAAAAAGCGGGAATTCCCAGTCGGCCTAAATTGTAGTTTACTCGACAAAATTACTTCTACGGGAAGTAATGTCGCTTTCACGAAGTGTCGCTGCTGCCAAATATCGTGCTCCCAGTGGCATAACAAGGGTGTCCGTTAAAGTTCCAGCCCATAAACTCTACGTTCCCGAGGGGGCCGGAAAAAAGAAC
Organism: Synergus magnus; assembly: GCA_032275165.1. Classification (NCBI taxonomy): domain Eukaryota; kingdom Metazoa; phylum Arthropoda; class Insecta; order Hymenoptera; family Cynipidae; genus Synergus; species Synergus magnus. Next base: position 1,158,384 of record JAUESH010000008.1, on the reverse strand, counting down.
TTGAAATAATTAAACCAAACATAAAAGTCAGGATCGTTAGGACGAGCTGGCTGGGCCGATGAAACGCGGGTATAAAACTCTGCGAACGTGTGACGATTTTCCAACCACCGCTCGTTAAAATGGGATATTAACCGACCGCGACCCTTGAATTTTCTCCGCTGGTCAGCTACTCGAACCAAATTACACACCTTTGTCCTTAAAGTCATGCTAATGCAATCGTTAATCTGGCCGTTCTTAATTTTAGCACCGCTTTTATGGACAACATGTAAAAAGGTGATAAAATGGGGAGAATTAAATTTGGTTTTGAATTTAAAGTCGTATTGGACGAGCGTAGAAGCTTGTCGAAGACCAAGAATATTTTTTCAACGGCAAGAATATTTTTCAACCGAAGGAATATTTAAAGTTAATGGAATCAAAACCAGTTTTACGATTATCACTTAGAAGTTTTTTGACGGGTGGAATAGAAAAGAGGAATGATGGGGCATCCATCATTGATATAAGAACGTCGAGCTAAGACCCTGAGGAGTATTTTCTCGCGTTTATATCTCCGGTGAAAAACCTTGTCTACCTCAAAATCCATACCCTGAATTATTGAGACTGTCCTCAGTCAAGAAACCTTAAATTGATGCTGCAATTTAAATTACTGGAAATTCCTTCAGAAGAGAAAAAGCGGGGAAAATTTGAAATTAGAAAATCAGAATCTGACAATACCTAAGAATCGTTCAGAATTCAGGGAGTAATAACTTACATACTTCAGATAAAAGAATTTAAGGAGAATTTCGTAATATTTTTTAAATAAAATGCTTGCAGGTATTCTTATGAAAAACTTTGTTTTGAATGACGAGAAGAGCTTGTTATACGATGAGAATAATCAAAAGAATGTCAAGAAGAATTCTTTGAGTTATTTGGAAGGAGATAAAAAGATACTGGAAAAAGTGGAGAAGGAAAAAAAACTTCGCGATTCGTTTTTATACTTGTTTAATAATCCTAAAAATTTTGAAATAAACTAAAAGATGAATTAAGAAGTCAAAATATTTGAAATATTACTCTAAAGAGACGTAAGGATATTTTCCAATTTTTGTGAAGAAGGTCGTACAGGGTCACAGGTGCGTGTCGCAGGGGTGCAATTTACACATCAATCTGAGCAAACAGATGTGCACCCTCCACGTCCCTTGTTCTCTCTCAATAAAATTGATCTCTCTCCATTTATTTCTTAACCTGATTCGAATCTTCAAAACTTTCAATGATTTGACCTTCGGCAGTCATACTTAAAAATTAATTTATAAATCTTTTGTTAATTTGTGAACACATAGAATAATTCGTATCATGATCTACGACCCTGCTGAGAACCGAAGTACGTGTTTTTGGCAACTGGCCACGTGCCTTGGTATAATTCGAGAAATGATGGCTTCTAGGTGACAAGCCTGGCAAGAGTAAAACGAAGGCTCAATTTTAAAAAGTTCAATATTTGGATATTTAAACTCTGACTGAAGAGAAAACTTGATTCTTGACTGTCGTAGAGAAAACAGAAAAAAATTGTGATTATGCATCTTTGACAGAACCAACGAGTAAAGGACTGTCGAACAGAAACGATGGTTTCAATCGGTAAAAAGAGAGAAGTGCAATCAGAAGAAAAAAATGCAAGGAGAAAAATAGGGAAGGGCTGAAAGGGTTGCTATCGCTTTTGTGATTCGCTAGGTTGATGTATGAAAGTTGCATGTAGCGGCAGTTTCTCGTCCATCAACATCGGATGGTAATAGTACAAGAACACGTATATCGTATAGATGAAATGGTTCATATGACGTAAATATGAAACACATGTGGCAGACCCATATTCAGCACGTGATACATGTATCGATAATTAAAAAAAAAAATATTTTAGTGTGCCAGAACCGCAATATTCATATCAAGGTACAAGCCATTTAAAATTTGTCTTTTAGAAACAGTTTCTTATTTAGAATGACTTCAGACCCAAGTTCAATCTGTCACAGTGATAAATTTATTAAAAAAAAAGAAGAGATTTTTATGCTTTGAACAATATTCGTTCTCTATTGCCTTTGTTTAGCAACACCAGAGATGAGTTTCTGCTCTTCTCTCAACTTGTGGGGTTCACTGTTTATAGCGAGGAAACAACAAGCCCTGGGGCTCTTTGGTTGGTTGTCGTGAAAAGAGAGAAAGAGGGAGAGAGAGAAGGAGTGCATGTAAGAGAAAGTGGAAACATAAAGGAGACAGGGATAAAAGAGGGGAAAGGAAAAGAAAGAGAAGAGTTTTTCTGACATTTTTAAGAAATTCCTCTTCAGTCTCTCGAACGAGGCTGACATTATGCTAACCAACCCTCGACTCGCGATATTTCAGGACTCGGCTCTTCTCCTTGATCTATGAGCCTTTCTCCCACCCCAATCTCTCTCGTTAACACCTACGGGTTTGGGCACCCACCTCCTAAGCTGTTTTTCGAGACAGCCCCTTAAGCTGTCAGGTGGCTTCAAGATAAGCCTACGTCGATAAAAGAGTAATGCTACATTTTTTACGAACTAATAATTTCGAAGAGAATCCTTTTCTAAAGGATATGACTAACTAACATGTAATTAAAATAATAATACAAGAAGTAATAGAGAGTAATAATGAAAAAGAATTTTTAAACGGAATGGATCACAGGGCTATGAATTATGATTATGTTCTTTTGTCCAGGGGCCCCTGTGACGCGTGATCAGTTCATTTCATGGCACGTTACATCGACAATTTCAAACATTACCCTGATTTATCGTAGCGTTAACGTATAATCGGTCGAAAAGGTTGGAAAATAGGATGACTTTTCTTCCTTTTGATAATACAGGTATTCCTCCTGAATAACTGAACCAATGAAAATGCAGTCTTTGCGAATCTCGTTGGCGAACAATTGTGATAATCTCGAGTCTGATTTCTGAACAGAGAAAGTTTAATTGAGGAGCGTCTGCGAAGTGACGCAGTTAAGAAATCAAAGCGATCCTCCGACAAACTTTTCTGTCGTCAATACTTTGAGTCTCGTAGTAATTCATCCTAAATCAAATCTAATGGAAAACCACAAAATTATCTAGATTTTATACATTTAGAATTGGAATACGACAAAGCTATAATTGAAGTTGCCTGACTTGTTACTTTCAACAGATAGGGGATGGAAGTTTTTTTTTCATCTCTTCTCGCGAAGGGAAGCTGGTATTATATAACTATCGACTGTCACTAGCAACACGGTAATAAATAATCGATTAGTGGTTACTCCAATGTGAATTTCGTTGCATGTATGCCTCTCTGGTATCGGATTTCCGTCCCTGAAATAGCGGAGAAATTCGCCAAAATGTGTGACAGACACGAGAATTGAAGCTCAATAAAATAGAGTTGACAACATTTTTGAACACGACCTGAACTCTAAATATTATTAGAATTGAAATTTTTATCTAAACTTGTAAACTATCGAGAAGACTATTCCACAAGTACACTGAAATTCTACAGAAACAAAAAACGCCGAAGAACTCTTGCAAAACTTCACTCACTCAATGGAAAATGTTGGTTTCTTTAGCCCAAGCTTCAGTTATTGACAAGTTTCTATCCGGAAGTCCATTACAGGTCTTGTACTTGGGAAAGAGTGGAGAATGCACCTCGACAGGGGAAAAAAGAGAGAAGAGCTATAAGAATGATGCGTACGTCAAGGCTGTGTAAAACGTGATACAGAAAGAGAAGAGGTAGAAGCAATTCAATCAGAGTTGGTAGCAGGGAACAGCTGAGGCCAAAACTTGTACATTTCACGTTAGCTGCCAACATAGCGCCACGCTAGTCCCTTTCTAGGCCTCCCCTCTCTTTTATCCATCCCTTCATATACGTCACGCATTTCGTATACATGTATAGTTACGCGATTTATCACTTGAAACCACGCACACTTCTGCATACGAGCTACATGCTTTCAACGGACGAGAATCGTTTATTAATTTAGCAAACCTTCGTGTTTACAAACGAAAGCAGTCGGAAACGAGAAAAGAAAATATTCTGGATGAAGAGCGTTTTATTTTATTTTTTTTTATTTTATTTTACTGTTACCACAATATTCACCGAATGATAATTGGAAACAGATTGAATCTGAGGTTTCTACCCTCCTAAAGCTCGCTCGCTATCCTTTGTGATAAAACACTAATAGAAGAGCAGAACACAATCTATTCTGTATTGGGAAATAATCTCTTACTCATGAAAGACCAAAGATTCAAAGTGTAGTGAAAAGCAAAGAAGACGTTTGAGAAAGTTCAAAGTACGCAATGCGAATTAAGCAGATTTACTCGAGACCTTTAATGCACCTTTCCATCTCCATTGACTTGGAACAACTGAGGTCTTGAGCCTTCGCAAGTCTTCGCCAAGTTTCATGAAAGCCCACATCATCATGACTCGGAGGAACAAAGGCCAGCGAGCACTTTATGCTCTCTACGTAATCTTACGTAAAGCACAAGGGATATCCACCTAGAGGATCACGACATATCCCTTTTATGATCCTGTCGTTAATTTCATCTTACGTGGTTTAGTTTTTGTTTTTCTAAAGGCCGATTTGGTTATTTGTAGTTATTAGAGCATGGACCGGTCTCTAGGAAAATAACAATTGGCAAATACCATTGAATACAAAAAGGAAGTCAAACCCCCTTTGATTATCTCCATTATATCAGTCCGAGAAAATGTTTTTTTTTTTCACTAGCAACTATGATCCGCGCGCGATTAATTTCTCATTTTTGCACTCCTTTTGCTAAAAAGATGCAGAGGATTCTAAACACGCAATGTAAAAAATGTCTTCGGGAATTTTCCATAAAATTCTTGGGACGCTAATTGATGCAAACTTTCCGGAATTTCCCAAAAAATTTGGTAAAAAAAATTCCTAAAATACTGTTGGGGAATATTACTCCACATAGAAAATTAAAAATTTTTTCGGAACAATTCCCAATATTTAGTAGGCATTTTCTAATTCAGAAAGATTTGGGGAATATTTCATAATTTTTCCAATAAATTACCAAAAGATTTAGAAAATTAACTAAAAAATTGTATTTATTGTTCAATTTCCTAAATTTTAAGAAATTTTTAGTAAATTTCCAAAAGTTCAATGAAATTTCGTAAAATTCCTTGAGTCCCTTAAAAGTCCTTAAAATTACTTATAATCCCATAAGATATCGTCAAATTCCTTAAAATTTCTGAAAATTACCAATAAATTTGATAAAACCCTTTGAAATTACTTAATATTACTCAAAATCCCATGAAATCTCATAAAATCCCTTAAAATATTTAAAAATCCAATGAAATTTCGTGAAATCCTTTAATATTTCTAAAATTTCAATAAATTTCGTAAAATTCGTATTTTCTGTCTTAATATAATCTTTTTGACAACAATTGTTTTGATAACGAAAATAGTCTAAAGAAAGTTTTCAAATTCGATACAATCACACAAATTCGTGCAATTTCCAAAGAACCAGTCAGGTTATCGACAACAATGTGTTCGATATATTGATAACATCACTTTTTTAAGATAGATTGTCATTGCAGTGAATGCATGTCTGACTATATTTAGGATTTTCTACTTAAGCCCTTGTCTGACCTCAGCAACGTCTACACCCCTAGCTCGACTTTTTCTACTGTGCGAGCCGCGAGCCAGTCAGTAGTCAAGTTTCCAAGGCCGGTGTTGCCAAGTAGTATAGAATATATAGGTCCTAGTAAAGCCAACCGAGTCCTTAGTCAGGATCTCTGCGAGACGAACGTCGTCTCGGCAGGTAATTGCATGAAAGCCTTGGCCCTGTTGCAGCAAAGGCATGCCCATAGCAGGAAAGGGAAAGTGTATTATCATCCCCCTAAATCCACTTTTCTTTCTTTTTCTTCTATTTCTTCCCTCGTTCTTCTCTTCTTTAACGTCTCCTCTCATCTCTGTGTCTCCTCATCACTCATTCATTTTTCGCAACATCACAGGTCGTCCACGTTGTCTGTGTCGACGGATATAATATTATAGAGTTTTCTCTCGCAAATCTTCTCCCATGATGGAAATTTTCAAAGTTGAGTGCTTTTATAATTTAAGTAGCTTGTTTCCCATGCAAATTTGGAAAAAGAAGAACATACCGGATTCGCTAATTACTCTGCTTGAAATCGAGTTTGTTATTTTTTTTTATCATTGAGTCTATGATTGCATTTTAATCAGCATAAGGCATCATGACTCTGTTTTAAGAATAAACAGTATACTTGTAACAAGATATTTAAAATTAATTTAGGTTTCACGTTTGATTAACGATTTTATTCGTCCATGATTAACTTTGTTTGAGGGAAGTTTACAAACGTGGAGAATCCCCAATAATGAAATAGTTCAGTGGCGAAATTGCTGGGTTTGTGAGCTGTCCGAACTAGTAATAAACATAGTATGGGCTGTTTTCAGGACTGGAAATTCTAGATCCCAATGGCGTTCCTTTGTTGAAATTCGTTTGTTGCGCTAAATTACGTTTATAACGCAAAGCACCACGCAGGCCACATGGTCGTGGATTTTTCACTCTCGAAAGAAATTATCCCTCCCCCCTCTCCATCTAGTGTGGAACACAACTATTTTTTTCGTGCTTCGCTGCCAAAGAGCTTTGATCTTCCTTTAATTTAACGAGAAACTAAACTTTTTCGCAGATTCCAAAAAACCTTGTCTCATTCGTAACATTAAAATTAATCCAAGCATAAACATTTAACACTTTTCAAATCAAGTGATTAAGGGAGACAAATAAAAAATGTATCTCAATCATTTTTTCGTGAAAAGATGATAAATTAAGTAATTAAAAATCTTATAATAACTGGGATAAGATTGGTGGGATGCATTGATTAAATTTAGACTTGCGGCATAGAATTCTGTCAGCAAGATTTAATATAAAAATTTAATTAAAACTCTCTGGATACATCAGCTTTATGAAAAAGTTCATGTCTAGCTTCAAAGAGATATTTTTTATGAGAAAGAAATATGAGAGGAAGGCAAGTTTTGAAAACTATCTGGAAAGAAGGTAGAGTATAAAAGAAGGAGTTATGGGTAGAAAAAGCGAGACGCGGTTAGTGAACACTGTCGTATCGAGTTTATGGCCCACCTTCGATACGACCACGTGTCTTGAACGTGGCCCGGATTGTAAGTGTAACTCAAGTCAAGCGCGTTTAACTTTCGAGTCAGCTTCCTCTTTTATCTTCCCGAAATATGACCTTTATACGACCCTGACTTCAGTTACAAAATACCTATATTCTTCCTTATTAAAAAGTATCTCTCTTTTAATATCAGTTCCTCGTCTATCTTGCAGGTTCTCCAAAAATTGATCAATTTCCCATGGTTATATAAAAGGAATTTATCTAATATTCATTCTACAAAACGAACCAATTTTTTAAATCATTATTTTTTTTTTAAATTTAGATCCTTGTCCTGCATCCCTAAAACTCTATTTTTTTATCCATATGTCTATCCGTCGTTTTCATCATTTCAATCTTTTCAATCTTGAAGATTTCAATCCTGATCATTTCAATGATTTCAATCCTGAAGAATGAAAAATGTGCAAATGAATAGACTCTCATGAAACTGAAGTTTGCAATGTTTACAACGAATAATTATTTTTTTTTGTAAAAAGAACGAGACCTAAAATTTTATGGCGCTAAATGGTACCATTTGATGACAACAGAAGCCAAAAACAGTTTCAACCCCCTATCACACTAGGATCACCCTCAAAATCATCCCCTAAGTACAAAAAATTTTTTTATAAATCTCCTAACTTCGAAACATAAAATTTTATTGCTTTAAATGGTTACGTTTAATGTCCAAAGAAGCCCAAAACAGTTTCATCTACCTAACCCTCTAGGATCACTCCCAAAATCAACCCCTAAGCCCAAAAAAATAATTAAAAGTCCCTAAACTTCGAGACCTAAAATTTTATTCTTTTAAATGGTTCCATTAAAAATCCAAAATAGTTCAAAAAAATGTTATCCAACTATTCCTCTAGGATCACCTTTAAAATCAAACCCTAAGCACAAAAAAATCATTATGAATCCCCTAACTTCAAGACCTAAACTTTTATTGTTTAGAATGATTCCATTTAATATCCAAATAAAATTGAAAAGGTTTCATCCACCGACTCCCATAGAATCACCCTTAAAATCAACCCCTAAGGGATTTTTAATGATTTTTTTGTCCTAAGGGATTGATTTTGAGGGTGATCCTATGGGGGTGAGTGGATGAAACTTTTTCGGTATTATTTAGACATTAAATGGTACCATTTACAAGAATAAAATTTTAGGTCTCGAGGTTTGGAGATTCTTAATGATTTTTTTTGTGCATATGAATTGATTTTCAGTATCATCCTAAAGCAATAGTTGGATGAAATTTTTTTCGACTTCTTTGAACTTTTAAAGGTACCATTTAAAACAATAAAATTTTAGGTTTACCACAGTAAAATTTCAGGTCTCGTACCTTTTTCAAAAATGAATTTTTCTTTGTGGTAAATGTTGCAAACTTCAGCTTCATTAGACTTTCTATCTTTTTACTTCCAGCAGGGTGATTACTTTATCAACTAGTTTTTCCTTAATTTAGTGATTTCCTTGAGGAATCGATTTATTCTAAGTTTGGCAGATTAAATTCCAGAACTTGCGGTGGCAAAGAGGACGAAGTTTGTTTAAAGAGGGGGGTGAAATAGGTGGTTGCAATGTAGAATGACGACGCTCGTTCGGTTCACTGGCTGGGTTTGGTGCACCGTCTTAATTTGCAAACTATTCGCACTTCGTGTCACGTGACATCCCGAAACAACAGTTAACTCGAAAGTTATACCAGCTCTGCCAACCTCGTACCGTAGACACGCAACGTCTGCGTGCCTGCACTGGGAACTATGCGACTTCAAAAGCACGCCGGGAATATACTGCCGGCTGAGACGGGCACCTTCCTCGGCAAATTTTGCGTTGGCACCAAAATCGCGATTTACAACAGACAGAACGATCGATAAAGCTGTATCAAATCTTACACTAATAGAAATTCTTCAAGCAAACTGCTCATGATAACAAGCATAGTTTTCATGTCTTTGAAATAAAAATGATTTCGACAGCTCATGGCGTTTCGTAAATTGTAGATTGTAAAATGCTCAATATACATTCGTCTCGTTATACTTTTTCCCGTTTATATGCCAGAATATCTGTAGACATCTCGGCGATAATTGCAGACGGTCGCTCTCAACAGAGCGTAAATATACTCTGCATCGTTTTATTTCGTCTTGCATCCACCTTCTAATAAGCTACGCACAATCTCCAAGAATCTTCCCTTTTCTCAAGAGTTGCTAAGGGTAAAATATGAAACAAACAAAAATAACAAAATTGGTAGAACGAGGCAAGATGGAAAGAAAAACTATTACCCTAATTTCCACGAGAGCACAGTAAAAAGAAAATCTGCATTTAACCTTCCAGGGAAGTTATGCGGTTTCCAGATCATAAATTTCACAAATTTATTTCAACCGGAATCTTATTATTCAAATATTAGTCCAAATTTTATCGCGGAAAATCTATTTCTTGAAAATTTTCGAACTTTAGTCACGATTATCAATAAGAGATTTCGAAAAAAGTTTTATTACGATCTTTCTCAATAGATTGAAGAAATCCCTTATAAATGTTATTTCTCGCGAGTCTGGATATAGGGGATCTTATAGTGTTTCCTGTTTGGCACTCTATCATTCATTTATTTTTTTTATTATCTCATTTTGTCCTCCCTGCCATCTCTTTTTTTTTTCTTCGATATAAAACGAGTCTGAGGAAGAAGATCGAAAAATATGAGAATGAAAGAGGTGAGAAGCGAGGAATGAAAAAGAGGATGAGGAAGAGCAAAATGAGGGCGACGTGCTTTGTGAGAATGAATGAAATATGCGCGCATCATTTGATGGTTTATTTTTAATACAAACTTTTTAGAACCCCAGCTTTTAATAGAGATCTCTGGCTTTCACTGGGACACGTGTCGAGTCAGCTTATTTTTTTGTGGCATTGTAAATGTTGTGAGGCGGTCCAAGCCACTCGTTTTTCTATTACGAGCAATTAATTACAGTCGAGACTCTCTCTTCATGTGAAGACTTTTAACAAATTAGCAGATTGTTTGCCTTCTCATTTATTTTACTTCTTTTCAAGGTCCCTTGACTTTAACGAATGTACTCAGCTGAATCAAGAGGCGCTGAAATTATCATATTTATTCGCAAATTAAATATTTAATTGACAATTATACCCACATCATAATTTATCAATTTTGAAGCTCACTATTTGAATTCAAAAAATTGAGATTAGGGATTAATCGGATTCAAAATTATCAATCCAGCATGAAGAATATTTAAAACATTTTATCCACAAAGTATTATGCAGGTCAATTTTTCCTGGTATTAAATATACTCTCCGGAATCAATTGACAAATATCTTCATATTTCACGAGATCGACAATTGTTATTTTTTATTGCAGTATTCAATAAGAATGCATAACCGATCAGTGCGAGCAGAATAAAAAATGAGTGTATTTTTCATCTCGATCAGTGTAATCGCGAACATGACATCCGCGCATTTAGTTCGCACTACTTTCATCCATCTGAAAAATGAGTTAGTCTCGCCAGTTTGGGTGATAGTGGAGGAGAGAGTGAGAGAGTAAAAGTGTCGGCGACAGGCAGACGTCACGTCGCAATTTTAATTTGCAGCCTAAAAGGTTTCGTCGGGACAGATATAATTTATGGTCCACCGACTCTCTTGCATTGCCACCCGAATATTTTAATTGTTCGAAATTTACTATCGCCGCATAACCCTTTGATCTTAGATTTACGTACATTCTCTGTATTATTTCCTCACTCTTCTATTTTCAAATTTCAAACCCACTAAATTTTCTCTCTATTCAAAATTGTCGATTTTTTCGATTAAAAATGCATCTTACATTTGTAAATGAATGGCCAAGTTTCCCACACAGAATTGAATTCTCTATTTTAGAAAATTCTTACAGATAAAAGTGACATTCGAAGGACACATTTGCGCATATTTCTGGAGGTGTCAGACGATGCTGTCACGTCAAAAGAATTTTTCCGTCATGAGAATCCCTCGGGATGTCAGGGGAAGAGGAAGAAGCCCTCTAGTGTGTTTTTGTGTTTACATTTGTGACCGAGAGGAAGTGTTTTGTGTGTGGAAATGTTAGCGAGTGTGTAATCCGACGTCCGGTTACTTATGATGGATGTGTCGGATTTGAGAAAATGTAAGAGGCCCACGTACGGCTGGTTGCATTCTCTCAAGCTGAAAATTAGCCACCCTCTTCAGAATAGAGTAATTCCTTTCTCTTTCATAAATATGAAAGCAAATACAATACCAAAACAGGAGACGAGTTGATACGATGTAATAATCCATTAAAAAATATACGAAATATCTGAATAAGCTTGTAAAATTAAATTAAAATGCAAAGTATTTTATAATAAGAAAGATAATTCAGAGAAATAGAAGGCACACAGTAATGTACAAAATTCATTTCATTTCAAAGGAGGTCTCTGCAGAAATGAATTTTTTTGTGGTTAATTAAAAAGGGGACCGAAATAATCTCTTCGGAGGAAACGGAACCAAATAAGGTAGAATCCAATTTTGTTAGAGAAACCGCGAAACAATGGTATTGATTTTATTTCCATATCGTTCGATGGCTCGCAGGGCGTGAGAGGAGGTAAAGCCTCTTCTTACGATGCGTTCAGGGTTGTGAAAGGGACCTAAGGGTACATATCGAGCGACGGATGTTGGATGTTCGGCGTGCTCGTCACGTAGAGGAAAAAGGGAGGAGAGAGAGTCCTCAGGACGAAGTCGCAAGAGAAGGACGAAATGAAAAGGAGAGGATAAAAGAGAGAGGCAAAGAAGGGGTGTCGAACGACTATTCTGCAGGAATATCGAAATACATGCAATGAAGTTAATACGCAAAAATTATAATTTCCAGTGTAAAACTTATCAAGATCAGCTAAAAGACGATCTATTGTGTAGTCATCTCTATTAAAGAATCCTTAAAAGCAGAGGCATGAAAAATAGACATCGATTTTTAAGGTCAGCCGGTTGCTTCTTTTTTTGTGTCTGGAAAAGTTGGACCTTCATGTACTAGACTTGTTCAATGTTCATGTATCGACTACAATTGCCAGTACGTATCACCTTTCGAAGGGAACTTGCCGCATCACCGCCCTCATGAGACACGTATTTTGCATTTCTGAGTTGCGGAACGGCCGCAGTTTCGCGGCCCAGACGATTTTTTGTCAGGTATCGGTTTTCTCTAGACGAAGTGGTTTGAAAAGCTGCACTGGTCATTTTTCTCATCTTGCATTACCTAAGAAGAGAGTCTATCGTATTACAATCTAATTTTCATTCTCAAATTTCACCCGCATCTCGAAAGAAGAGTTAGAGGGAATAGTTACCGATCTTTTTTTTTTAAATCTCTTGAACATATGTTCTTACAGCACTCTTAATGCAATGATCCCTTTCTTATCGTCAAATCAAGCCTAATCACGTAGGCCGTTCCCGGAGAAAGATATTCGCGGGACACGAGGATCAGTTATCTCGTTATCAGTAACAATTAAGCGCAAGTGCAATTACAAATGCGGTGCTTTGCAGGCAAATGCTTCGTTGCATGAGGAAGTATGTTAGATACAAGCGTACGCGCAAAACAGTTTATAGAGCATTATAGCCCGAGTGCACTTTCTCATAAATGTGTTTGTATCTGCTGTATACGCATACTTACAGAGTAGCAAACATAATTCTAGAGAAACACACACATGACCTGCGAAAGCTCCCTCTCTGCCAAATTGTATGTTTCAATTAAGTTCCTACCGTCCTCTCGTCAACCTCGAGCATCCGTTTCTCACCTATATACATTATATATACATTACATTACAACTCATAATTATGTCACCACTTGCAAAAATCCTATTAAAAAAAATTCCTGTGCTCTTGGCACAATAATTTCGCTCGTTATTTTTCTCTGTGGCTCACAATATCCTTTAAATTCTCTGTATCATAATTTTTCAAGCAGTTACCTAGAAAACAGGATTATTTTTAATAGGATTTTTGTAAGTCCTCCCACAATTCTGGACGTGTACATCGCCCTCTCACGAATGAAATCAGTTTGAGGTCGTGTAACACGCTCTATAAAAAGCAGACAACTCGTCTCTCTCCTGAGCTCGCTGATAATGATATAGCAGATTGAAAAACTTTACCGAGCCCCGTCGAACGATTCCACGCCTTTTTCCCGTTACTCTGGATCCGGAAGTTCATAGGATAGCAAAAAAGACACCCGACTTCCTGGATATGTTCTTTTCGCGTTAATTGAAGTCCCTCCTTAAATGACATGATTTGTCCCTCCTTGGGATTTTATTTCATTTTTATTTATTTTTTTTTACTCTGGAGAGTCGTAAATGGTGAAAGGAAAGTCGAAAGCTTTAAGAAGTCAATGGAATTGAGCTGTAAAAGGTGCGAGGAGAGCGAAAGAGAAGAACAGCTTCGACTATCAAAGGGGTAGGTAATCCGACCACCTTTGATAAGATCCCAGAGCCAATCCAGCAATTTCCTTTAATGTGCGAAAATCATTTTCCGTTTCTGATCGAGCTATCGGTTCTGAAGGGGTAGTTATAAGGGGTATGTAGTTAATTAAACAAATTGGGTAATTTTTTCTTGAGAATTGAGGTTTTTTTTTGTTATTCATTGACAAAAAAAATCATGTATAACGAGTCATAGATTTAAAAAGAGCACGTGGCAAAGAGATGAGGGACATTTCTACCACGCGAACAAAAACGAACGGATTGCATTCACGCGAAGGGGTTGGTACGTGCCACGAGTGTGGGCAGTTACACGGGTGCTTTGTACTTTCGCCTCTATTTGTCTATCCCCGTCTCCGAGTGGTCCTGCGAGCTTTTCTCTCGGATTCTATGTTTGCACCAATGCTGACGTTCGTCAGACCTCATTCAGAACGTCTGCGTGACCCACCCTTTTTTTACCGACCGACCATCGCAACCCTCTCTCATTTTCCTTCTCTCTCTCTCCAGGAATGGTCGCGGAAGAGAGGAGAAAAAACTATGGAAACAATATTAACTGCAGCTGCCACCGTTCATTCGAATGCTAGGTCACCAAAACTTTCGTCATATATTCCGAAAAAAGGTGGAAGATAGTGAAAGATGGCAAAATGTTTACTTTTTTTCAAGCAGATTTTATCCCTTCGGCTATGTTTTAAATTCTTTTCAAACGCTTTTCACTATGCTCTCAAATAGTCTGCATTTTTTGAAATGGTTTTGCACATCTGGGTTTTGTGTCCCTTCTATAAAGAGAGACCTAGATAGTTTTTAAAAGACAAAGTGTATACAATAACTGAATGGAAAATTGCGTTAAAAGTTAATTGAAAAGTTAATTAAGGTCTAAAGTTGAAAATGAGTGATATGTTACTTGTTATTCTTAGTTCGCAAGCCATGCAATTATTTTACATTATATTGCAGCTTTTAAAAACATCTTAGCGTCGTACCCTCCTTATTTTTTCTATTTTGAGCAAGAGGCAATATGAAATAATCTGACAGGGAACGAAGTGCTTGAGTAAAAGGGAAAAAGTCTTATCAGACTCGAAGATTTAAAAGCAAGGGGCTAGTAAACCCCTTCGAAGTCTCGGCTGGGAAAACTAGGAAAAAAACGAAGCATAATAAGAATTGTTCTCTATGTTCTATCTTCCCTTTCCTGTTTCCACTTTCTTTTCCCAAAGCCGATTAAACATCTCCTCGAAATTGATATTTGCGAGCAAACGTTCAAGAGTAATGAATAGTTCAAATTGCAAACTTGTATTGTTCTTGGCAATTTCTTCGAATTTCATGAGAATAATATTTCTTTTGTGCAAACTTCTATATTTGGAAATATGACAAGATTCCTTTAAAATTACTTAACCTGAGAAGCTTTATTTGATAAGATTTGATTACATTATTCTGAAGAGCTTGTCAATAACATATATGTAAAAAAAAATACAAGTTGCCCCCTCCCATTATAAAAAGCCCCAAGGCCTGTTAGTCTCGGAAAAGTACGGAAAAGCTTCGAGCTTGCGACGAAAATGACAAAACCCTCAGGGTATCAGATTTTTCTCTCACTCGACATATACCTATCGTACAATCGCCGTTAAGAGAGAAAGTTTTCTAATATCTGGAAAAATAATCGTCAGTTTCTCAAGCCCGAAGAAAAAAGTACTTTAGTATAAAAACTTAATTTTATTCCCCCATTACTGTTATTTTTACTTAAAAGTGAAAATAATTATTTGCAAAGTAACTCTTTAGAATAAAAGGACATGAATATGAAAAAGTAATTCGCATCTCAATGTAAAAACACAATACAGAATGAAAATATCCAGTTTTAACACTTTACTCTCCCTGCACATTAACAGATAAACTTTTATTCCAGCAGAGAGAAAGTCTCTTTAATCCTTGAAAATCTCTTCTCCTACAATACCGAAAGCATCGTCCTTTTCTCCAGTATATTTTAAATCTAATAAGTTGGAATATTTTAAGCTGAATTTTCGCAAAAAAGTTGAAAGCCGAAGTAGATTTTCACATTTGTCCAGTAAAATTAAATCCAAGTTTAACATATTCAAGACTTAAATTGAATTTATATTCTTAAATATTATAAGCAAAATATAGTCTACAAATGATTAAAAATATCTATGTTAGTTCGAGGCTACTTTTTTTTATCTTCTAATTACTTGTTATGCACGATGTGAGCGTTTGGTTGAATAAATCGAGCAAATTGAAATTTTGTTTGCAATTTAGCGTTCACGTATTGGCATCTGTGTTTTTGGGGGGTTTCAACGTGCACTCTTGCATACGCACTGCATCCAGATTTGCAGAATATGTGCATCGAATACGTGCTTCGATTATTATTGCTCTCGAATTTTCGGATTTAATATTGCAAAGCGAAGAAAAACGATTTGCCGTATAACAACGCTTCGTCAACAAATTGAGTAATTATTGCATAAAATCGTTTCATCAATTGAGCGAAAGGATCATTTTTTAGCTGTGTCGTTAATCGTACTCTTTCCTACATTGTCGAAATTTAAACAAAATAGCTTAAATCTTGTAAAAGACATGAACAATCAAATGTTTATATTCATTAAATATTAAAAATTTCCCAAGAGGTCCTTTCCCCCTTTCATCAATCAAATTTTCAGGATATTTGCCTATTGGTACGGAAATTCGAGGCGAGGAGAAACACAAAATCTTACAGAATAGGTTTTAGTAAATTATTTTGAAAAAGTGTGGGATACCTTGGAGAGTCTTTGTCTGAATTCGAGGCCATGTTGTCAATCGTTCTCCAATCTTCTGGGTAAAATCTCTAAAGTCTTTCACTATCACACAAAATCGTAGAAGTCGAACGGAGTCAATTTTCTCCAGACTGAGTGGGTAAATAACAGCGGAAGCGCAAGCGACAAACAATGGAATCACTGAAGCTTTAACGACTAAAATCGATTTAACAACAAACTCGAGAAACTTCAAATATGAAATTCCGTTCCAAATATAATGTCTCTTAACTTGAATCCAGCTCAAGAAATCATCCCCGAAGCGCGTAACAAAGTCGTAACTGAATTTTTTAATCTCAACAAACGTGAATCAGATTCGCAACAGTAATAGCGATAATAGTCGTCAGTGGCGCTTGACAAATTCATAAAGACCGTCTTTTACGAGTTCAACTCAGTGAAACACTACCGATAAAAATAATAATTATCATAATAATTATAATAAGAAGGGAAGAAAGAACCGAGCGTGTAACCAGTGGTAACACGTGCTTCACTCACGCTATACGCGATTGCAACACGCACCTAATTTATCAAGATCAACCCCACCGGCTCCGAGACATCATCCTCGTAAATATTACAAACTTTAATAAAATTGCATTTCCTGCAATCATTCGACTTCACTTCCGGGTTCAACATTGATTTTTTCTTCGCAGTTTTCCTCACTGATTTATGTAGAGTTTAATTTGTGTTGTGGTGTCCTTTAATATATAGTTTATTTCCTTACATCTGATTTATGATAACTGATTAATCGGAAGGGGTCAACTCTTTTATTTATTCATTCAAGTACTTATTTATTTAATTTTTTATTTTATTTTGGTAATAGATTAAGGAGGAATCCGGGGACCTTCTCTTCCGGAACCGAAGACCTCGTGTCCCATGAGGTTATCCGATTGCTAGGCGCCACATCGCGCATTTCTACATTATTTCGAGAGACCCTCTTGCTATCACGGAGAACGAACGTGCGTGTATTTCGGCGCACGCCGCGCTACTGAACGACGCCTGGCGTCGCGCCACAAGACGGCTGATAACTGGCGCAAGCGCAGCCACCGATTTATGATCCTGGTAAGAAAAAAAAAATGGGGTCTCTGGATGTGATGATGAGAAAGAATTTAAGTGACGTTGAAAAGAGAGAATATGCTCTTTAATAGGGTTTAGCACTGGAGACTCTTGTTCTCCTGGACCAGCAAATTTTGAATCTCAAAAATCAAACCTCAGTTTGAAACTCAAAAAATACGCGCTCAAAAGATGAGCCTGTTTGGATCATTCCTTCAAAAGTTATATCCAGAAACGTTTTATTTGGGCTAATTAGAAAAATTGGTCCAAAAACTGGATCATATTTGAATAGCCGCATGCAAAAAGGGACCTAAGTCCATTTTGATGAATTTGAGAAAAACGCAAAAAACTACGTCAAATAATAACTAAGTCAAATAATTTTTTTTTACGTTTTTTACGTTTTTTAAGTTTACGTAGCTGTGACCTCTAACAGGAAAAAAATGTTTAATTCTATCAAATCTTTTCAATTCAACCAAAGAAAGTAATAATTTACACATGCAATGATTTTTGGTCTGACCTGAAAAATTGTTGCCATATAAATGAAGGATTTTGATACCACTCGATAATTCATTTTTCAAATGTTTCATTCTATTTTTATGAGTAGTTATTAAAATCTCAATAAAATTTTACGGTTTGAACATTAAAAACTGAATTTTTTGCATAACAACTACTGAAAAATTAATTTTATGATTTTTTAGTAACATTAAACGATAGAGCGGAGTTTTTTATACCGAATACTATAGCTATCTCGATTTCGTCCAAAATGGACTTAGGTCCCTTTTTGCATGCGGCTATTCATTTACAGATCACAATTCCGAAATCATAACAAAAACCATCCTGTCGAACAGAAAATCAAGATAATTCATATAAAAGTTCACTTAAAAATTTCGATCAACTTTTTATGATTTGAAACAGGCTCTTAAGCGTAAATACCTTTTAAACTTTTATGTATGAATATAATAGGAAGTCGTTTCAAATTTATATCTAAATTATCTGGGTAGCATGCATGAAACGAATATATTAAATTTCAATATTTGCATTATACCATATTCGTCGTAAAAAGATTATACGACCGGTCGTATATCTACGAAAATGGTAATTTATTTCTAAACACCTAAGTAAGATATAAAAAACGTTTAAAATATTTAAAAGCGAATTTCAAAATCTGTTCTATTTATTAAATTTATTCAAAAATTAAAAGTACCAGTCAAATGGGGCAATTTTGGAAACGTGGGGTAAATTGGGACACCCCTAATTGGTAGTTCAATTTACTCAAAATGATTCTAACTAGAATATGGAAGCAGCTAAAGCCTTAACTGATTCAAAATCCCAGTTATAATCACCTTAAATAATTATGCAATCAGACCAAACATATGTTTCTCCGTATAACTTTTTTCAGAATATTCCAACCAATTTGAAAGCGTGCACATATGTTTTAGTAGCGGAAGGAAACTTCTTCAGCGATTTTCACACTTATAGTTCCTTAAATAAGATTTTATGATTACTTTTCAAGACATGAGGAGGAAACGATTTCAAATTGCTCTCTAAGACTCTTTAAACATACTTTGGAAAGTTGAAAAGACCCTTAAAATCTATCTTCCTTTAAACGAAGATTGTGCTAGAATTTTTTTCTATCCTTGAACGAAATAAGAACGAGACCAAAACACAGCAGATTCGCACAACGGGCAAAGAATGAGTTCCTTTCAAACACAGCTGGTTGTGCCTTGTATCCGAAGAGTGAATACATTCGGCTGTGAAGATTTCGAAACTCTTCAAAATACACAAATCTTCCCTCTCGCGAGATATTGCTAGCTCTGCAAAATCATCGTTAGTTTTAAGAACAAAAAAGGGACAATAAGGATGAAAATACTTCTGGCTCTAATTTTCAGAGATCAAAACTTTCTTGTTTATACCACTTCGAAGTAATTCATACGAAAATTCGAGTCTCTCGTGGGAAGCCAATAAGAACCAAAGTAATTTGATCCTAACATAGTCCACCTCAGGGAACTGGAGGCTTTTCTAATCGTTGCTTAATTCAAGGCGATCGGAAGGGAATCATTCCCAAGAGTTTTGCCATCAGAAAGTCACGCGAACTCGAGCCTTCAAAAGGTGAAAGCCGGATCATATAACTTCATAAGGGATAAGGTAGCTTAATAAGAATCTGTACTGAATAGTTTCAGATGTTAGGAGTAGAATAAAGTAACGATATATTTTCTTATTTTACCCTAAAGTCAATCTCTGTTGATTTTGGAAAAAGTGATTTACCTTATTCCCGAATTAACTTGAAAATCACACAGAAACACAAAAATTACTTAGTGGAGTAGAGTTACTAGTATGTAAAGTAGTCAACAGGGTGGATGTAAAACGTGTAGGTCACTGAGGTTACTAGAGAGCGTTAGTATTCAGAGAGTGTCGACCTGACATCAGCACGCGGAAATGCAATTCGATGCACCTCGTAAAAGTAACAACCAAACCACGAAATGTACCCGTATGAAGATTTATAGCACTGCCTAGTGCCTACAGTTGGTACTTTAATGCACTTCGCAGGCTTGTCCAAATACATATCGCAACAAGGTACATTCTGATTATAAAAATCCAAAAGGAACTTATCATTTATGAATTTATCGTATTCGAATATTGACAAACCATCATTTACATCTGCAAACTTTGAAACAAAAACTACTCTTCACGGGCTTTCCATCTGAAACATAATATCTAAAAATACACGGAAAAAACTACTATGGCGACAACCACAACAAATTATAGTAAAAAGATATTCGTCTACTTGACAGCCAGCCAGAAGTGCAACTAAACTCACGAGATTCCCTTTTTTCAGAAACTAGAGGCGACTATAAATCCCTTATTTCATAATTCAAAAGCCAGGTACCCCTTTCCCATACGTATGACTCTATTTCTTACGAGACATGGCAGAATATGAAATTAGGATAATAGAATGGTTCTATTTTATTATGCACAAGTCGAGGACTTACGTGGCTATAATTTTAGCATTAAATATTCTTAGCTAAAGTGGTGGAATATTAAATTATGTAATTAATGCCACTTCAGAATTCCACCTTAAAGAAATATAATGGGTCGATGTTTGAAAGGGGGATATGAGTACGAGTTTCATTTTATGCTACACTCGTTCAGTCTTTTTTGAGACATTGACAAGGGATGGATTTCTATCATCCTTACTTTAGACTCAATAAATTTTTCTTGTCTGCTCTTGGCCTTTGGCCTTATCAATCAAATTTTGAGAAAATATTTCATCGATGCACCTTCTGCCTCGCTTGGGGCAGCAATATTCCTCTAATAGTAGCTATTGATTTAGAAAAGAAGTTTTACTTACTGCGGTTTCTCGTTAATATTTGTATTTTTGAATATATAATAATCCGAGTATCTCCGTTCTTACCTGTAACAAAAAATAGAAAATTTTATCAGACTTTTGATATTTCTTTGTTTTTAGTTAAGGCACTTTTTTGCGGTTTGGGAAGACATAGATGAAATGATTGACAGTTTCGTGATCGTCTCAAGTCTCGTTCTTGCAATAATAAAATTAACGAGCAGCCTGTACAACAACTCAAAGGTAAATTTATTCTATTTGCTTAATTCAAAATGATTTTAACAAAAAGACAATTGTATAATATATTTCAGATGAAAAAGCTTTTAGAACAAATCAAGTACGACTGGCACGTTTGGTCCGATGAACCGGAAGTGCGAATTTTGGAAAAGTACGCCGAAGAAGGGAGACTCATTACATTATTATACACTGGTGAATTTTCCAAGTTTATTAATTTTCCTGTGAAGCATATGGAAATGCCTCATTATCAAGAAATTTACTTAGTGCAGAGGCATTTATGAAGTACTGAGAATAAGAAAAATCTGTGGGAATAATTATTCTTCAGTTGGTGTAACATGTGATTCATTTAAATATTTTTAGTTGCCACCTATTGCTCAGTTGTTTCCTATCTTTCGTTCACACTTTCGCCGCAGATGCTTGACTCAATTGCTCCTTTATCAAATGGAACCAGACCTAAAAAATACGCTTTGCCCGAGGGTTTTGGCATTGAACATGAAAAATATTTCTATTATATTTTTGTACTTAATATGATTAGTATCTGTCTGAATTTCACAATATCAGTCACAATTGACTCTATGTATTTCGTTAATGTGCAACATGTCTGTGGAGTATTTTCAGCAATCGGGTGAGCAGAAAAATTAATTTAGAAAAGTTGAATAATTACGTTAATAATAATTATGTGTTCAACTTACAAAGAATTTTTTTTCTATCCAAAAGACAACGTTTAGAAAATATTGTAAAGCAATCCCTAAAATGGGAGAATAAGATGTGTCGGGAGAATAATATAACTGAAGAAATTTTCTTCTGCATTGAGCAACACAAAAATGCCCTTGCGTTAGTATTTCAAAAAGATTCTTAGTATATTAACAGTTTGAATAATTATAAAATAACTTATTTACGATTTATGTAACTATTTGTTCAAGATATGCAGATGATATTGAAAACACTTATGCAGTCTACTTCTTTTTCTTAACGGGAATTAATACGTTAACTTTAACTTTAACTGGAGTTCAGGTAATAAAAAAAATATCTGGTAATTAAAATTTTTATTTGTGAAATAAATACTTTTTTTAGGTTGTTATAAAATTGGGGAACTTTGATGATGTCGTAAAGTTTACTAATTATACAATTTTGCTGGTAGTACATCTTTTATTTAATAGTGTACCTGGGCAGAGATTAGTGGATCATAGCTTAATGATTTCCCAATCAGTGTAAGTACTCAAAGATGTAATTTTGTAATTTTCATAAACCCTTTTTATTCATTTGTTTCAGTTATAATAGTGGCTGGCATCAAATGTCAACATCTATCAGAAGAACCTTACTTTTGGTGATAATGAGAAGTTCGAAGCCATGCACAATCACTGCCGGAAAGTTCTATGTAATGTCAATGCAAACTTTTAGTACGGTAAAAAATAATATATTAATATAATCATTATTTAAATATATTTTTTAAATTAGTGTTTATGACCAAATTTCTGCTTTTTATTAAGGTTATTCGAACAGCATCGTCTTATTTTACTGTGCTTCTTTCAATGCGATGATTTGCTATTCCTTTCATCAAATAATAACATACAAAATTAGCTGACCGATTAAGACTTTTAAGTAAAATAAAACATTGATTGCATTTAGAAAATAATGTGTCGTAAATTACCTTCTATATTTTGTCGAAAATCTAAGATTATCATTTTACTATCGTTAGTGAAATATCATATAGGGAAGGGGAAAAATTATTCACGTTATCAGAATTCCAATTCAAGACTCAACGATTTCAATTTAGAAATTAAAAAATAGTTAATAGATATATTTTGCAGAATATTATTTCTACGTGATTGAGAGATGAAAAAATGACCTTCAAAGTGTGATCGTGAAGCTAGAATTCTGTTGGCAGGTTGTAAGAGGAGCAGATCGAATTTCGTGCGATTCGAGGCAATACAGGAAAAGGGCTGGTTTTCCCAGGATGTTCTCGAGAGACTTCTGTTCTTTTCCACCCTAATATCTAACCTAACTGGAGTAAATCTCACAAATGGTGTACTTCCACCGTAGTAAAAGTCGGGACAAGTGTACGATGGTTTAAAATAACCAAAATGCGGCCACTTGTCGACTTTTCTCGTCGAGTAGAAAATTGTACGATATCTCCCATTTTTCTACGCACTCTGAACACTATTAAATAATATTTTATAATAAACTTAGGTGACCTAAACTAAACTGGATAGTGGATAGTAATAATAATTCGAAAGACATTAATTCACTCCTTTCTCTTCTATCTTCGGATATATCTCAAGATAAACTTGATCAGTTCAAAAACACGAGAGTAAATTTGATTGGGTCTGAAGTTATGAAGTTAGTCCAGCTCTTATTCGAGGTTAAATCGATCTTCCTTGAGGCAGAAAATTGCACAAGTTTCAGCTTCTACCGTTTGCAGTAATAAACGAGTACGAATGAGGCCGATAAGAGAGATGGCGACTTTGTTCTTACGAGTGGGATTTCTCTTTTTGCGAATGGAGGGATATTTTTGGCCAGTAGCACTGACAGCTGGAGTCTTGAGAAAACATTCTGTGTACGCGAAAAACTAACAACTTTTCCACCACGAAACTCCCTCCTCAAATCTCGTCACTAAACTTTCACTCTTTTCAATGCAACTTGAATTTAAATCGATAAAAATATTTTCTTCGTCCCCTTCGACATCATTTTTTTCAAATAATAGTAATTCCCAAATAAATTCTTAAAAGTGTTTTCTGTTTGAGGAGAGAGGAATGTAAGAATTGCTGTGTATTTTCAAGAAGAACAGTTACACCCTCGAATAAAACTACCCTTGTCGAGTTGCATTACCTCGATGCTCCGTAAAGCCAAACTCAAAAATGCATGGAATTGTTTTCTTTCCAGTGAGCCAGACAATATCGGAAGAAATTTATGCTTGTTCTATCTGTTCAGAATTGCGAAGCAACACGACCAGAATTGATCGGCTTCTGCTGGAAAATAACTGGAAATCGTTTTGCAACATTGGCTATATTTTTATTCATATTGGAATTCATGTGAATATTTCCTATTGGTTTTACACAACTTAGAGATGTAAAACTATAATGTACGTGGAAAAAAGTGAGGGGAAAGGGATCAGTTTCTTATTTATCCACACTTGACAATTAAGTTTATTTTGATTAAACCCAGAAGAACCTTTACCAGTCACATCTCTGGGAGGTCGTCTAGAGTAACGAGGAGCGTAACGCTCAACTGGAAGCAGTGAAGTGGCAGTAAGAAAGTTCATTAACATGTTATATGCGATAAGAGCTTAATCCACTTTGCGTGAGATATTATGTGAGCCGAGCTGTGCGAGATTGTGGCCGAGAAGTTGACCCGCCCACATTCAAAGTTGCAAGCGAGGAAGGTTGAATGTTAAATGTCTAGGTAAAGTGTAGCACTCTAGTCTGTGGAGTGCGCTATGTTGGTACCAAGCATTGGAAGCAGCAGTAGAAACACGTGAAATTCTACTCAAGGTCGTTAAGCTTTAATGCCACACGACGTTAATTCAAGCATATAAGAAGCTGCCTCTCCTCCGTCTGGGATTTTCAGTTTGTTTGTTCGTTCATTAGGACATATCAGAAATTTTCAACTATTCACTTTAATCTGGAGGGAATGAATAAAAAAGAAATGAGCTAATCCAGCTCACATGTCCCCGTGGATAATTCTGCCTCGTTTGCTGAAGCTTCGAGAAATGTCCTGATAAGAACCGGCAGATTTCAACCAGCACGCTCGAAACTTAACAGAATGGGAATGGGGAGTAATTGTATTTGCATAGATTCGTGATCGGCTTTGTTTCGCAGATTAACGCTGCGTCCATTTACGAATAGTGATTAGAGGCAATTTCATTTACAGCGATCGCAAAACCGAATTGTAAAAGAAACCATAAATAGTAATATTTAAAAAGAAATATTTAAGAAGAAATACTTAAAAGGCATTATTGAAGCCCAAGAATTTGGGGACAACTTTAATCTGAATACCGTGTCTCGAGTCCCCTCCTTTAGTCATTTTCCACAATGTTGGTGGCACCCCATTGTCTTTAGGCTTATCCATCGGATATTTAGACTGCTAAACTATAGTCTCAATCTTTGGGTATATCAAGATTTCGTGATACCATTTTCAGACTGGAAATGATCTTCGATTCGATATCAGAGTCACGCGATTCGAGTGAAATTCAAGACTCGTGTCTTTCAATTTATCTTTTCCATAAAAAGAAGTGATTAAAGCACCAATTTGAGGAGTGTAATGCCAGACAATATTAAAGCAGCGAGTGTGGTTTTCAAGAAACTTAAAGCGGGTGCAGATAGGGTGCAAAATCTGAGTGCAACGTCGGGGAAGCTAAACGGTTTTCAAACTTCGAATCGCTTTAGCTGGATAAAGGCCTTTCGGAAGTTTGCACTCTCTCCCTTTTACCTTTTCTTATCCTTTCGCTTCTTGTTCGCTTGGAGACAAATCTGCGAAATACTACTCTTGTTATGACTTTTGAGTTTCATATAAAGAAAGAAGATATTTCAACATTGTATTCAATGTATCAAAATATTTCTTGGCCAAATATCTTTTAACCAAGTTAGTTAAAAAATTACTTAGAATTTGGAACATTAAAGTTCTATTCAATGTTGAGCGATAAGAAAACATGCTTTCTGTCAAGGATTTTGATAATAGAGAAAATCTTATCCGAGTTTTTAGAACCAATTCTAGAAAGAGGAGATTTGGGGAGAAAGATCTAAAGAAGCACTAGAGAATATATGTAAGAGCCTTCCTTCAAAATCTTTAGGCTCTTCAGTTTGTCATTCAACTATGTGAAGTGCTCTTCAGAAAACCCTTTCCGACTTATTCCCACAAATATCAAATATAAAGATAGTTCCCTTTTATTTTCTTCATGGATCTTCCGAAAATTTATATTTAAAATAAAAAAATAGTATATTTCGCGCTACCCAACAAGAATTGACAAATGTGCACCAGGTTGGTTTTGTACATCAAGGAAAAAGCACTTTTCTTTAAGAGCGAATTTCAAAGTTTAATATTCGTTTCTACAATTGCAAGTGAATTTATGCTCACTCGTTGTGAGAAACGTTTTCATCGTTGAGATTTATCGGCACGGCTCGCTCTTTGATTTACAACTGATAATTAAACCGTCGTAAGGCCAGGCTGAGTGTGAGGAGGGCCGGTGAGCCTAAACTCTCCAAGTGTACGTCCCCAAAAAGAGGGATTCGGCGCTTAAATTACTCGCGACCGAAAACTTGCGTCGTAAGTCAACAAAGCCTAACCCGCTGTCGCCGTATTATTAAAGCATTCTCATTGTTTATTCCCTTAGTGAAAGTAAGATCTTTGGGAAAAGAAAAAAATCAGTTCGTTAATAGGGCGGCAAGCGTCTGTCACGAAGGGTTTCGAGTAAACCTTATAGGCGAGCAAACGCCTATATACGGAGAGAAAGCTATGGTTGGGCCAACCATGAAAATGGAAAAATATGGGGCAACCATATCTATAGTTGCTGCAACC
>JAUESH010000008.1:1112573-1131816 GCA_032275165.1 Synergus magnus | reverse complement strand
TCCCTTTATATTCTTTAAAATTCATTAAAATTATCAGAAATCGCACAAAATTCCACAAAATTTTTTAAGAATCATAAAATTCTTTTGAATTCTCTTAAAATTCCTGGAAATTTCACGAAAATCAGCGAAATTTAATTGGTTTTTGAATGACTTGAAGTTGTAAGAAGCAAAATAAATAATTGTGCGCGTGATGGCACTAGTCCCTTAAATTTCAACTTGAAGTGGTACAGTCGGCCGCAGCTGACCGAGAGCCATCCATTCAGATTTCGAGAACATCTCTCGACACGTAGCGAGTGGTTCGAACAAAGTACGATCATTTTTATCGGCCTTGGGGCTCGCGTCTTCTTGAGAAGTATACTGAAATACACCGAAAGTATCGTTCGGGAAGGTGGAAGAGAAGGCTCAAACGAATGGGTCCACTCAAATCACGGACATGAGGGGTGAGTGCTCTACATTGTACAATCGCCTACCTTCGTACCTTCCACGGACGAAGCAAAGCAAAGCCAGAGGTGGCGAGTATGGTCGATCTAAAAATCCTGATTCATGGTTCGCCCCGAGGAACAGCCGATACTGTGCGATTTATGATATCTTTCCTATAAGTTATGCTCCCGATTCTCCAAGAGCGCACATGCTGTACGAGACGTGAATTCGAATAGCGCATCGAAACCAGGTTCCTCTTGCAGGATGTCATCCTCTTGCTCGCGGATTTCGGATTTGCGGATATTCTTACTTTTATGGTGCGGCCTCCGTAGGAATCGCGGAAATCCCTTTTCCACCAAAGGGAATCGTCTTTCCTCGATCCACCTATCTGCAGAAAGGACTTTAAACATGATCATATACCCTTCACAATACCTTTGAGAACGTATAGAAGTAAAAATAAAACATGACCATCTTCACTTTGGAAGGTAAATAAAAGTGATTCTGCTCACTAAATTTGTAATGTTCATCTATGCAAAGATTCATGGGTCTAGGAAGTTTACAAATTGTAATTATGTACATTGGTACATATAACGAACTGGTTTGATTAATTAGAAAACAACAGTCTGGAGCATGTGGATATATATCCAGCTCGTCATAAATCCAAGTGGATGCCGGGAATATAAATGAGTATCGTCTTGGGGTAACCTCGGATCTTCAATTCGCGTCAAAAAAGTTTATCTTGACGCGAATAGCAGCTCGCGCGCAACACTGTCATATGCAAATTTGCGCGTGACTCAAGCGTCCCCAGCTGATGATAAAACAACCCCTCTGGGTTCGAATTCCAATTGGGAAACGAAAACTGGACTTCAAAGTGTGAAGTTACGTGAAATTTACAGAGGGAGCTTTCCTTTTTTATCGAATAAAAATATTGCGAAGGATAAAATTGGAAAAAGTTCTTTATCAAATCTGAAAGTTTGTATCACTTGCAACCGGAAATTCCACCTTTCTCGAACCTGTCTATTAGAGCAGAATGATCCTTAACCTATTGCAGCACTTTGAAAAGTTGCGGTGTCCTCGAGACACTCTCAAAGGATATCGGGATGTCGGGGACCACAAAACGAATTTCAGTCCTAGGTGTTTCGACGAGATACCGTTAAAGTTTTCGAGTAAGAAAGTTACTGCGAGGTAGGAAACTGGGAAGCGAAGAAAGTCGAGATAATGGCACGCGTGTTGGATCTCGACGTCTCTTCTGTCAGTTTCTCGAATCTCTTCTAAGCGCCTCTATACCCCTTTGTACACACCCTCGTCTTCGAAGTCGAGTTCTTCGTGATCCGGGTCTCTAAGGAAAGCAGCCTACCTATATAATCTTCATCTCAGCCCTTTCGAAACTAGGCTAAGGCGACTTACCCAGAATTCACATCAACTTATCTGCTTCCCTTTTATTTATTTACGTCAAAAATATCTCCATTTTTACAAGTATTTCTCATTTCAGACATTTTAGATCCCCTCAAATATAATTTCAATTGTTAAATTACGAAACTTTAGGTGATTTCAAATATTAGAAAATATTAGAGCATTTACTACCTATGTTAGTTTGGTTACACTATTTAGATATTATAGATAATTCAATAGATTTTAATAGATTTTGAAGGATTTTAAAGAATTTCTAGGGATTTTATGTCATTTAAAAAAAATATTTTAAATAGAATTGATAGGATTATAAAAAATTTCGAGGGATTTATTAAGATTTCAGTTAGTTTATAAATATTTCCAATAATCTTGGCGTATTTCAACGGATTTAATGGAAGTTCAGAGAATTTAAGAAGATTTCACATTATTTCAATGTTTATTAACGGATTCTTAAAGATTTATGACAAATCCGAGGGATTAAAAAGAAATTTTAGGTATTTTTTGGGATTACAAAAAAATTCAAGAAGTTTCATGGAGTTTGAAGTATTTTTTCTTTATTTGTTGGCATTCGAACGATTTTTAAAATATTTGAAAAGATTTCAGGGGATTTCCAAAATTTCAACGTGTTTTGAGATATTTCTAATGAATTCGGCGGATGAAAACGAAGATTAAAATTAAATTTCACGGTTTTTTTTTTTTTTTTAGATTTCAAGGAGGTTTAAAAGTCTTTTGGCGATGTCTAAGAATTTCAAGATACCTCAAAATAGTTGGAAAATTTTTTTAAACTCTCCTTACTTAAAATCCTTAAAATCCTTAAAATCTTGTGAAACTTATTCAAACTTCTTGAAATCTCAAAAATCACTCGAACTTTTTTGTAATCCCTTAAAATTTATCCTTTTAAATATCCATCGATACTTTTTGCTATCCCTAGAAATTAACTGAAAATATTTTTAAACCCTAAATCATTTCCATTTTAAAAACCCTTGACATTTTTTCTAATCCTTAAAACCCATTAAAATCTTTTGCATTTTTTTTTTGATTTGTCGAATTTCTCAAAATCATTTCTAAAAAATTGAAAGTAATGGTATAAAGAAAGTATAACATAATAAAAAAAAAAACAAATCACGTGCCTAGCGCAGGTGCATTTTTCTATCTCAGGAAATAAATAAAGTTGGAACTTGAAGGAATTGAAATCAACTCTAAGAGAAAGAAAAAGATTATGAAGAGAATCGTGATGATTATTTCTTGGATTTCTGTGTTTGTCTGTATGTGTGTGTGGGGGGGGGAGGGACTGAAATTCTAGGCCTTGCGAACTAAACCCTCGAGGAACTTTACGTTTCGTGGCTCAATCAAACTTCCTGGGGGTTTGCAGAAGTAGATAGCAAGTCCTTCTGGAATACAGCAGGATCGTCGCTTAATTCAACAGATCGCATGGACCCCCTACAGACCGAGCCACTCTACCCCTGCGAATCGAAATCGCGGGGGTAGTAATCGCTCGTCGTTAAGGGGCGACGCACAATGCGTGCCAGGACGCGATTCCATGATACCACCCCCATTGTCTTTCAGACCTATCCACTAACCCCTCAACCCCCCCCCCCACTTCTACTCTTTTCTAGGGGTTATGTCCGTGACGACTGACTGCGGTTAACCTCGACGGTTTGGCACGCTCAAACGCATCTGTTGTTGAATCCTTTTCGAAATCTCGTCCTGGAGTGCTTCATTCTGAAGGACCCTGGGTTATCGTGGTCTCGATTTTATAGAAGTCAGCTTGACATCGTGCATAAAAATAAAAGACAAATAAAAGAAAAATAAAAGGAGAGTAATGAAGGATGAATTAAAGAGGAATCTTGAGAGGAATCGAGAGAGAATAAGTTCATCGAAGCAAGAGTTTTCTTGTTCTTATAGTCTTTTCAGAATTACCAAATTCGGGATTGAAACGGAAAAAACTCTATGGTTGTGACAACCACAGAAATATGGCTCAGCTACTAATTTGTGGCTGCCACAACCACGATTTTGATCAAGATTGCAAAAATGGTTAATTATCCATTTTCAATTACTTATTACATAGAAGAAACTGTAATTATCCTCAAAATAATTAATAATTACACAAGAAAATTGTAATAAAACTGTAATTAATTATAGTGTAATTACAATTTTTCTATTTAATTATTAATTACTCTAGTAATATAATTATAAATGTAATTAATTATTTGCAACCCTGATTTTGATTGAAAGTACCACATGTGGTTGTGGCAATTATTTAATAATAGTTGCCACATAGTAGTTGTTGCAACATAATATTTTTGGTTATGGCAACCATAATTGTGATTTTGGCAGCCACAAATTGTAGTTGTACCATATTTTACTATTTCTGTCGTTTTCACAACCATAGCAGTTTTTCCCGTGTAGTTTCTTTATTCTGTTTATTATATTCGTCATTCGCCTATTAAACTGCGATTTTTTTTTTGTACGCATCGTGCTCAATGTATACAGGTTTATCTTCTTAATATACTTAAAGTTAAGGTCGAGGGTGAACTTATCAAAAGCGCATTCGTATTCTTGACGAGAGGGCCGGGATGAACCTTTGGCACGGATCTTCGAGATGTCAGTCTGATCCCTGTACGTTCGTGGGTAGGGCTCATGATCTCGGTATTTTTTCCCCTCTCTTTCACTCTACACATAGTTTTCTAGCTTTCGCGTTATTCTCTTCGTGGTTGGACTTGCAAGATTTCCCGAGTGTCTTGTACGCGCGATATTGCACGCACAGGGATAGGAACGCTTTAATCTACGCGAGAGTACGTGAGATGTTTACGATTGAGATGCAGAAAACACCCCCTCATCCAGTACTCCCTATTTCTCGTGACAATCATTTTATCCTATTTTAACCTCCTTTCTGATTATTAGAAATTAAATTATGAGATTGAAGAAACTTGAGATTAGCGTTGCGACGTCGCAGGTCGTAAATCGCAATTTTGACCGTAACAGGGGGCGAAAGAAAGTATGGAAGATGTGGATCGTCTCTTGTATCAGTTTTCTTTATCCCTGAATGGACACTACTGAACATTTAACGATCTCCAACCCCGGCTTAAACGAAAGGTTCTCAACTTTTTGATATTATTCGATCAATACTTGCTCTCTCGTTATGGTCTCCTAAAACCTATTCTTAAAGCACCTCTGATAAGCTCAGAAGCGATTTCTTCGACTTGGACGGTTTCCTTATTCTCGCTTAATGGGACGGACTCGAGGAATTGTCAAGTTCTGTCTTATCGAAACCTCTCACTAGCGAGAGAGGAGAAATGAATTTTGAATAAAAATGTGTAGATTGAAAAAGTTAATATTGAATTTGGAGTTATCAATTACCCGGGAGTGTTCTCGTAAAAATTTAAAATCACTGATACCCTCTCCACTGATAGTTGAAATTTAATTTTGCTGAAACAGTGGCTTTAGACGAAAAAATCTTTTTGTCCCTTGATCCCCTGTTTATAAATACTAAGCCTAATCCAACGTTATGTGTCTGAGAAGGTGGCATCAAAAGTACTGCTGTGATTTAGATGGTCAGTATCGGACCCGTTACTTCTGGGTAATGCTCGCGAAATGGCCGCTTACTATGATATACGTATCACTTATGGGGCGCGATAATGAAAAGATTTTCCGCCTCTTTATGACTTCCGTGGTCGCTTGTAGGGATCCTGAGTCTCGAGCTTTTCTTTCTTCCCCAGCCCGATTTTCTATACCCTCTCTGACCCCCAAACAAGCATACTTTTTTCTCCGTTTACCCCATCCTATTTTTCCTCTCTCCAATTTTTTATGGTGCACTTATTATATTCTAGAAATACCATAAGTGGCTTTCCGTGCTTTATTGTACGGGAAATTGATTAATAAAATAAACAATGGTCCCTTTCTGTTTTTGGAAAAATGAAAGGTAGAAGCTGTCGTGTTACAATAAAATAATAAATCCATTCTTAAGGGCACGTGTTACTTACCATAAGAGCAAATTTAGTTTCGCCAACTCTACGCTGGAAATAATAAATATTTTTGCTAAAACTAGTCCATTTATCTCTGTTTCGAAGAGACGGAGGTCTGTACTACATTTGCTCTTATGGTAATTACCACATCACCTTAAGTAATGTTTCTTGACTGTTTTCATAAAATAAGGAATTAAATAATTAAAATAAAGGTGATTCTTTCTTCTCTTCTTCTCAAGGAAGGCAATTTTTGTATGTCCTAGCAAATAGGGAAAACGCTGCATGTGGCAAAGACTGTAGGAAAAGAGAAACATGGTTGCATTTTGAAGAAATAAATTGTCGAGTAAGCATATCTCGTATCATTTGGCAGTTAGGATGAATGATGTTCAGAAAACACCACACTCATTCTTGCTTTATTTCCTCGTACACGCTAAATCATACTTAACCCAACTCGTCCTCATTCCTTCTTTCTCCATTTTCATCTTTTGTCTTTTGCTCCTTTTAGTCTGCTTTGTCATTCTCTGCAACATTTCCCAGGGCTTTTCCACTTTTCTGTATTAAAAGATTTTCAATTATATTCCCTTGTTTCTCCACAGAGAACATAACTTCTAGACACGACATACATTTGATACAAAATTCCAATAAATTTAAAAAACATTTAACTAAAATTGAATTTACCTTAAATTTTTAAATTAATTTATTTAAAAATGAGGCGATACTTTTCATTTAATTAATTTTTAGACGATTTATGAATGATTAAAGAACTCCCTTGAATAGCTTCTGGTTCGAAAAAGTGCAACACGTAATTCGCCGTAATTGGAGCGAAAGATGTAGAGATGTCGAGTTTTCACTCGCGGTTTTCGTTTCTGCATGAATTCAAATAGATTTTCTGTAGAGGGAAATAAATTCGGCGTGTCGCGAGCACGACAGAGGGTCGCGACAAAAATGAAAGGGATGAACCTTTCGTTCATAGAAACTCGTCTTTCCATTCTTAAACGGCGTTTTTCCATTGACTTTTTACCATAAATACTACTTTAAACAGCTTTCTATTAAAAATACTTATGTATGGAAGATAAAAAGTGCAGTAAACTCGAAAAAATGTGTATTTGGCTTCCTTAAGCATTCAATGTGATTGATTATATACATATACTTTTTTTATATAGTCATATCTAGGATTTTAGGAGAGAACTGAAAGTGAAGTGTTTGAGATGGGAAACGTTATCGGTTCTGCGTAAAGGAGCTGTAATTCGAATAGCGTTTATATCGAGGCGATATACTCCCAGCAGGGAATGTAATGACTTCCCGGGATGTTTATGATGCTTTTAACAATAAACTGCGATTCTACGACGATTCGGGCGTCGGTGTGCCATCAAAACGCGCCTAGCACTTAGCGCACTCGCTTTAACGCCAGGGAGGATGGTTTGAAAAAAATAATTATTACACTCTTCGATCTAATGGAATTCCACTTTCTCTAGGATTCCACATTTCCTTCCTTCTCTTTACAACATGTGGTGGCTTTTAAACTTGAAATCTTGACTAGCATTTTTCAATTTTATAGATTAAACTTCCATATCTCGTTGAGAAAGTTTATTAACATTTTTTGTCAATTTTTTCTTTATCAATTAAACTCATGACGAGTGAAAGTGGATGAGATAATAAAATAATAGATCAGGAAATATGAAATCGAATGAATATAAAAAATGTAACATTTTGGTTAAAGTGAAGGTAAGCAGAATTTAAAACACCCTCTGATTCAATAAAACGGCTCGAGAGAAAGTGTCTTGAAATTTCGATTAGGAAAAAAACGTCATCTGTTCGTTTAACGATCAATGCCAGCAGTTCTGCCCACAAGCTGGCCAATAAAGCAATTCTAGCTGCTCCTCGAACAAGGGGGCGGCTTCAGTTTAGACCTTTCTCATCAAGAAAGAAGCTAATAGATTTTAACTGTTAATCTGTGAGTCGTGAAGTCTTTTCTGAATCAGGAAAATCTAGTTTCAGTTGCTTTAGGGTCATTTTTTATTTATTTTTTTAATAATTGGGACAATTAAGCCTGCTTTTTGAATGCAATTTTTAATGCAATGTTAACCCATCTGTTTTAATGAACATCTGTTTTAAAAAATGAACGTTTATTGGTGGTTTGGGGAGTCATGGCTTCTCCCTATGGCCTCCATGGCTCATGGTTGTGAACCGTTTTTCCCCAGCTTTCAACCCTGGGCGACCACTTAGGTGGGGTAATATATCGCAGGGCATGGTAACTGTCCTCGTATATTATGTTCACGTTCACAGACATACATTCCAACTCGATCCCGAGACACAATGTGCCATACTGGGGCTAAACGATTCCTCGTGTCTATTTATTTTAGCAATTAATTATTGCCTGACCCTACAAAATCGTATATCTTCCACAATATAAAAGTTCTGGTTTTGCCAACTGACCATGATGGAATTTCTTTTTCCGTCCAGTTTGCATTTTCTAGGTTTTATTTTATTGTCTCTTAATTTTCAAAGCTGAACAACTGAATAATTTGAAGTGTTCAAAGCTAAAGAGAAATTTTATGTCGACTTGTGTGTTAAAACGTAAAATAAAGTAAAAACATCATATATGCAGTCAAAGTCAGCGACGAAGCGACAGACCCGCTAATTTCAAGTGACCCTGAGTACTTTTCAGCTCGTAATTCTTCGGGTGGTGGAGGTTAACTGGGGTTAAATAAACACTCGAGACAGCATTATGTTTTCTGACACGATTATATTGTATCCAACAAATCTATTCTGAATTGTACAATGTCGAGATGTAATTTTTCGTTTTAAACTTTAATTTATTAATTTAAATTAATTTCAAAAATTGTTTATATTATACTTTGAATTTGCATTACAACTTTTACCAATATTAAAGTTTGTGCGAAGGACAGGAAGGCAGTTTTTTTGGCAGTGATATGTATCAGCCTGTGCTAATAAATAACTGTCAAAAAAAAGTTTCGATTGTTAGACTCCGTTACAAAAGTCGTAAATCTCAAATTCTCAACCAACGGCTGGACCCCTTTTGTTTTTACAAAGACTACTCAAGAATCAAGTAAACCTGCATGTTTATTTCCATTAGACCTTTCTGTTTATTGCCACAACTTCTTTTGACACATTTTCACATATCGCTGAAAATTAGTCCAATTTATGAAATCCGAGGGAAGATTTTCATTTTATGCAAATATTTTCAAATGCCTTACTAGTTGCAATCTAATTTATTTTTCTGCAGTGCAAATAATATTGTATTAAATATATTTGAATATCCACACCAACAATTTTATCTGATCTTAGTGTTTTGGTGAAATCTTATCTTGTTTTACAGTTGGTTCGGTTTTTGACTTTTTACCAGATTCACTGCTGCCTGAAAAATGTAATCATTTATTATATTCTGTTAATCTTGAGAATCAGATATTATTGAAAAATATTTGCTTCAATATTAAATTATCGTGAGGGACTTCTCTGTTATAAAGGAAGATTCTCTTACATTTAGAAGTTTTCAAGTCACATTTATTCCCAGATGAACAATCCTCATTTTTTTTGCAGGCTTTCTCAATTTCTTTGGTGCTTGTCTCCCTTTTTCGTCGACTTTCTGATGGGATGTGGATTTCTATTACTCCTCCTTTGGAAGGTTCCTAAAAAAAAGTCTTAATATAGCTACGAGGTTGAAAATCCTGTAAAAATCCTATCCTACATTGTGTTGGCAAAACCAAAATAATACGATTATTAAAATGGTAGGTTTTAAATATTGGCGCGGTTAATGAGACGTTTAGGTAGACGTTCGAACGTAGAAGACAAAGCGAAAGACGAGTCAGTCGTTACTGAGCGACCATTGAATAAGAATCCCGAGAGTTAAGTTGAACGAAAGCGAAAAATGAACTTTTAATTGAATATAAGGTTAGCTGTTCATTATTAAATGGACACTGCTATGCAAATTTCAAAATTCTTTTTAAAATTCATTTTAAAATCCAATGTAAAGCCACTATAACTTTGAATCATAAGTTGGTTGTCTTACCTCGTCGTCTGGGTTGTCCAAACGAATAACTTGAACCCCCGAGTCCTACATCAGAATGTCCAAGAGTGATTAGTATGAATTTTTTATGCTCAATGATTTTTCGAACGACATGATTGGCTGGCAGAATGAGGCTCAAAAATCGTACCTTTTTACCATCGATGACACATGTAGCTGTGGAAGCTGTAAGTGTGCAGACGACCACTAGGAATGCGGACAGAAAGAGACAATTCATCTTGTTGCTGGTCTTGCTAGACTGACACCCTATCCACAACACAGACATTTTATACCTGCCTTATCTAAATAGACCAGAAGCATTAAGGAAGCTCTTACTCCCTTATCGTAATTGTAATCGCTTTTACGTTTCACAATTTCGAAACTTGTGGCAGAATTAGGTCCGACAGAGTATTTTACGATTTTGTGTCTACTACCAGAATATACTTTACGACGTTTTAAACGTGTTTTATCTTATTCCATTAGAAAAACAATAAGCAAAGGAAATAAGCAATTACATTTCGAAATTCTCAGTTTTCAAGATTGTTAATGTTTCAGAGAATGGGAGAGTTAATGAGAGTTAGATGAATTGATGGCTGTAGGAAATAATTGATTTGTATTGTAACATATGGGGGAGCAAAATACGCACCTATCCCCCCAAATAACGATTAGAATCATCGATAATGATACTCATTTATTTGACTTAAAAGCTGAGCCTAGTTTAAGTGAAAAATGCTGTTCTTTCTGCGACTTAATTGAGTATTCCAAGCCCATTAATCGACTTCTTAACTATGTCGTACGGTTTTTCTATAATTACTTATTTTCTCGGAAAATAAATTGGTTGAATAAATTAATGAAATGAGTTCGATATTTTGAGAATGAAAGAGTGTACTCAATTGATGATTCGAACATGTCAGTTAATTTCATTGTGGCTTGTTTAGATTCCTTGCACAGTGAGGCCCTTTAGGACTTTATTAATTGATTAACTAAAATCTGTCATTAATTCTATGCTTCGAAACTAGCAGGATGGTTGGAACAATGAATTTCCTCTCTAAGGTCATTTTCCACTCTGCGGTGGTCCTTATCGGAACACGCTGGGGAACAAAATAGTTACTGTTTACACAGTGATGTTGATGTTCAGACAAAGTTGACAGAAACGTTGTGTCCCTGCACGAGGCCCCGAGGAGCTTAAACAACCCTTGACGTGGCCAAAAGTCCTTTGTTCGCTTGATTACCGAATACTGAAGCAACTGCTCATTAAGTTCGCAAATAGAATAGGCGTTGAGGTCCTTCAGACGAAAGGATACATTATATAAGCTTCAATTGGATTTTACTCCAGCTGCTTAAATTATTAAGTTAAATTCATTTAATTTCCATATTAATTATCAAATTAATTAATTTATTAATTCTAATTCCTTTTAATATAGATTCCTATTGTGAAATGTGGTATTTTTTCCTAACAAAAAATGTCGTTGATTGAGTATGAGAGACAAGACAGAAATAGGTTAGCACTTGCAAAAAATTGATAATTGAAAAATGATCTCTCTTGACGAAGGCAGAATCTAGTTTATTACACCTGTCAATCTTTTATTTAAATAAAAAACACCGGGTGATATTTCGTGCTTGAATTCGATTGGTCACATGAAACGAGGGACTTCACTGCTACTAATTAGTTTTCCCCGTACCAATTTTTCACTTGCAGTTTACTATCCGCAGAACGCGATCGTTTCGCTCGTCTATCTAAATTGGAAAATTGTAGTGGATCGTAAACGGAAACACACTTTCCTCTTTACTCGTGTCTTTCTACTGTTCTGGAAATGATAAGCGAAATAGCTGATACTTATTTATGAAGATTAGATTGGTCCTCATGTGCTCTTCTTTTATTTTATTTATGAACAATAAACAAAATTTCTCCATTGAAAGAATTTGATATTCAATTCTCATAAAATCTATTACCTTAAACATGGAATAAATTATAGTAGCTAATTTTCATCAACACTCACAAATTATCTTTCCTGTTAGCTCAAGAGGGGAAGTTTCTCCCTCGAGAAATGGGAGCTTCACACATTCCAGGATCATTATGTAATGAGTCAGTTTAGATTCAGTGAGCAAGTATGAGGCTTTTCAGATACGATCCTCGTTATTAGGCTATATCTATTACCGCCGAGCGAAACCGGAAGTCAACAATACGTTTAGATGGCCGACCCTCACCTCCTGAAAATAAACCAACTTGTTTCCTTCCATCCCTCTCGATAGTTCCTATC
Source organism: Synergus magnus (assembly GCA_032275165.1). Classification (NCBI taxonomy): domain Eukaryota; kingdom Metazoa; phylum Arthropoda; class Insecta; order Hymenoptera; family Cynipidae; genus Synergus; species Synergus magnus. The sequence goes on along the minus strand of JAUESH010000008.1, from coordinate 1,119,736 downwards.
TATCTATATCGCCATCGCCTCTTCTCTTTTGCTCTCATGTTCTTTCCTTTTTTTCCCTTCTACAGTTCGCTTCCCAAATATAGACTAATTTCGACAAGCATCCGAGGAAAATTCCCAAGGGGGCAATAAGAACCGGGGCAAAAGCGATGCCAGTCTCGGTATTGAATTCTATCCATTTAACTAGTCTGGGCCGCACAGAAGAGCCGCAAAACTTCTAATTTTCCCATATGTCACACGTGCCCTTCACCGAATTGCACCACTCGAGATAGCTGTTTAAATAGCCGTAAATTTGAACGCCTCCCTTCTTCATTACAACTAACGATCGTTGAACTCAGTGGGCCTTCAACCCAATCTTCTTTTCCAGATGTAACACTCTCCAGAGGCAAGACTTCCTTTTCGTAACTTTATTTCCTGCGAGCCAGAAAAGTTTCTAATTTATTTTCCTGCTCAAAGTATTTCTTTGAGGCGGTGTTTGTCATTTTAAATTAGAGGTACTGAGTTACAGTAAACAGAAACCGATATTTTTTCTAGTCTAGAGGAATTTCTGGATGATTGATCTCTTTTTAGGAATTTTCTTAATTAAAGATACTTTATTTTCTCCTCTCAAATATAAAGAAAAATTGGGGTTGGAGTCAGTATCCTTAACCAAAACTTCACCGCGAAGGATTTAGGAAGTGGCGTAACGTGTTTGAAATCTTTTACATATACCACTTTCTTAAAATCCTAAAGCCTCCATCGACTTTTTGAATTCGCCCCCCACCCCCTTTCCAAAGAAAGAAAATAGACCTTAAGGATAGGTGTTTGGTGAGCGTTATGGCAGACTTTTACAAAAAGGAATCGCGAGAAATCTATAGGAGGTCCTTTATAGGTATGCCCTGCCTACTTGGTGGCTCAGAACTTGAGTCTAGACTCAATGCACGTTTCTCGCATCTTCTTATATCCCTTTTTTTTTTTTCTCTTTCCTCATCCCATTCTGCGGGCGTCTCTTCTTCGGTGGAAAGTCGATACGACATCGACCTCTAGTTTATAGAGGCGTATTGCACACTTAGTTAACATTTGGCTCAATCTTTTTATAATTAATTCAAGGATATTTCATTCAAAATATATGCGTCCCGATGTTAACAATTTTAATCTGATAAATGCTTCAAAATTAGAATGTTTTTATTGTTCCCACCTTCAAATTTTTTATTTTTTAGACCACCTTCATTTTACCCCCTCTCACTCCCCTGGAATCCTCTCTATATACCCCTCCATTTCCCTTCCTATACCACCCTTAGCCCTCTCCCACCCTGTACAATCCACTCAATTATCCCTCCCTCTTACTTAATCCCTTTAATCCCCCCCCCCCTTTTTGCTGTCTCCGTATCACTTTCCCTCCCTATATAACCCTACCTTTTAAACCCTTAACCACTCTTTACCTTCTCCTATCCCTCTGCCACCTCACATAAATCTTCCACCCAACCCCTAGTCTCTCCCACCCCTAAAATACCTGAATGAAACACATTTCACTCCCCTACCCCCTCCCTTCCCCTCAATTCCTCTGCCCTTCTTCCAGCTAACCCCCCTGCTGTCTAGCAACAATTAGTCCCTCTTACCCCTGTAAAATGCGCTTAATATACCCCTACCTCTCCCCTAAATTCTCTAACTTACCCCCCTACTGTTTATGTAATACTATACCCCTTCTGTCTCAATCATTAACCCCTCCTGCCCCTCTGCAATCCGCTTTATTAACCCTCCAGCCCCCATTCCCCTTTAGCTCCCCTGCCCCTCTTTTCTGCTGCTTCTCTCGTCCTTGGCTCCCCTCACCCCCTCTACCCTTTCTTTCCCTAAATAATACGTGAGTTACTATTGAAAATTGCATTTTTTAAATGAAAAATTTCTATATATATTGTGTTACACTTTCGGAATACACTTTTTTATGTGGAATTATAAATCGACATTTTTCTGGGGGTATTTTATTTATGAAGTGTAGATTTAAAAGAGAATAAACGATTAGGCTAGTAATACAAAATATGTAACTTTGTGAACGCGATCATTAACTCCACCCCACTGTGTCGTTGACTACCCTACAGACGTCCGGTTGGAATCCCGGGTTTGATTAATGATAGATCAGATCTCTGCTTGTAACTACAACAGTAAGTAGACAGTTTAAGGGCAGGTCAATAATAAAGTTACAAACTAGATTCCTCATATTAGATCAAAAGATAAAAGAGGCTTTTTTTTAATATTGTGTAAAGTGGAAAATTAATTTGATAGATTTATTACTAAAATACAGTATAATGTGAAATGAAAAATTGATTAAGCCTGTCATCATTTTATAGATAAATTCTGAACTTTTTGTGTTATGTAATTCGTGAAGAATAGATGAAAGAAAATTCAATAATGGAATCTAAAGGACATTTTCAGACTGTAGCAGGAAGTCGATCGTTAGTGAGATCGTTTCATTAATCTTGGCGCGCCCTTGCCAAATCACCGAGTTGGTAATTGCCATAATTCAATTAGTCTCCACCACTGAAGAAATGGGGGGTTAAGGGGGATCGCAGTAAGTCGTCTGCGACTTATTTACGGATTGTTTTGCGAAATTAAGAGAGATTCCACTCGCATTTGTGCGTAGACCGCGTAGACGCAATCCATATATCAAAGCTTTCCTGCAACCCCTGACTCGAACCAGTCTTTTCTCCACCCCCTTTCACTTGTCTCAACCACCTCGCCCCTCACCCAATTATTCTTTCCCCTTTGACTTTTGTAACGTGGCTACAGAAACGGAGATCAGAGCCACTTATTTAAGCACTTGCCATCATCAGTTATGTCTCATGTGCTAAAAGGGTACATAGTTGAGATAATAAAAAGATAATTGTAGTCGATCAAGTCTTTTTGTCAATTTATAAATTGCGATACAATTAGACTTTGAGTAGATCTCAATTAAAAAATTTTAATTTAACCCCTTAAACAATTTCTATTTGATTGGAAAAATAATTGTGGACTCTTTTGAAATTGCAGAGGTGGTCTTCTTTCGCTTGGAGGTGCTTTGAATTCTATTTTCGATTCTCCTTTTTCTATCTCATCGTTATCGACTTTTATAAGCGTGACTCTTTCGTGATTCGAGAGCATTTTAGTGATGAAGCCAGTTTAGGAACGCCTTTGAATTGCTCTCGTGTTTGGATGACATAATCATATAAAACTCAGAGATGATTGCTTTATTATTCCGCGGGATTTCATCGAGTCTGGGTGTCATTATAATATTTTATAGTTGTAAGTGGCGCTATCAACGATGGCATAATTTTATAGAAAGTCTCAAATAATGTTTCAAGGTGGAGTTATCATCATAATTTGATAGAAGTATGTGGTATTATTTTTAGGATAATATTCAGATAACCTGGAAAGATTTGCATTCTTGATTTATAACTTCGAAAATGACACGTATTACCAGTAATTTTGCAAATGTACTTCACCTCTTCTGAATTACATATTTTTTAATTTTAAAAAGGAGAAAGTAATAGATTATTTCGGCGATAAAGTGTTTCCAGAATCGTAAAAATTGATTGAACTTGCCATTCTGAGAAGAGTCAGTTATTACAAAAGTTGTTAGCCAAACAGAGGGCATGAACTTTTACGACCGGAAACATGTCATGTCAAACAGTGGAGGCATAAATTAAGCCAATAATAAATGTATTCATAAATTTTCCTCGATAATTTTCGAGGCTTGCTATTTGCAAAATTTTGCATCGCAAGCAACATATTTCCAATAACAAATCGAGTGAATCCATTAAACTAAGTGCTCGTCATTAATTAGTGCCAATTCAAAAAGCTTCTGGTGATATCGAAAGTCAGGGACAAATACATGTTTACATAATTTAAAGTGCCGCATGTCATTTACGCCAGAAAATTCAAAAGCACATCAAGTAGGACGACATATAATTAATTACCCAGGAAATTATAATTGGATGCAGATATTGATATAGGTAATATATGAATCTAAAATCAGAAATGGTAATGTGCAATTAATAATGTATGATGATTTCAATTAATTTTAACATTAATTGAGAAATTCGATAATTTATATCTAGATGATCTTTGGAGTTCAAAAAAAGTGATAGGGCTTCGATACAGAGAAAGGGAAGCAGAAAAGCGTGGTAAACCACACGTGGATGATGGAGTATTCAGAGTCAGAAGAAGGTGGAGATGATTCTGACGAGCCAATAAAGTCGAAATCTGTATGAAGCTTGGGTGGTTCGAGGAACAGAACATCGGAGATCGCGAAAGGGAGCAAATGGTCGGGAAAGCGAAAGGGGAGAAAGGAAGGAAGCAGACTTTGGTCCTCGGCACTAAGCCACTTATCAAGAGTAGCACTGACTCTCGCAAGATAGTTGTCGCAGAGGGAACGACAAAGTGCCCTATTCGGGCAGCAAGATGACCCTTCTTAAAGCCACCCTGTAGCAGACAATAACTCTCGTTTCTCTAGATCGACAGCATCACTCTTTGCCCAACGAACTCCCCAGACATTACGAAAGCATTTTAAACTAAAAAAAAAATTATTTCATTCTCTAACTCTCTAAGTAACTACTAAATTTTCTACGACGCACTTAAATATCAGACTAGATCTAAGAAACGTAACATTAAAATCTCGTAACAAGGACGATCAAATTTATTGGAAACGAAAACCATTTGGAACTTCCGTTTGTCGTTTTCGCGAAAGAAATGAAGGCGATAGTGTGCCGGGAGTCGGAAAAGGGTAGCGCGATAATTAATAAACAAACTCATAAGATATACGATAACCGAAAAACCCGCAATGCCTATCACGGATAATTTATAGTGGGACCCCCGACCCGTGAACGATTAGAAAGCTGCGTGCGGGCGACTTTAGGTCATTTTACGACACGACGATCCTTTATCTCTTCCCCTTTTTTTCTACTTCCTTTATCCATTTGCCTTTTTCTCGAACGTCGACGTTGCTGGTTTTAGGAAAGAGGGAAGAGGGATAGAAAAGTTTCGTTGCTGTTACCGCGGGAGGTAAAAGTCTGGCCATTGCATCGGGGAAAAACAAGGGTGAATTACGAGGCTGCGCCCCGCGGCCGCCTTTCACCCCTAGAGAAGGATAATTCGAGCGATACATTTGAATTTCCCGCCATTACCCTTCCCTTTATTCCCGTGGCCATCGGGGATTTCCATTAGCTAATAACGTGCAGAGAACGGCTCACACGCCTTCCACACACTACTATCTCTCTTCTGCTTTTTTATCTATGCCCTTTGCACCCCAAGTGATACTTTTTTTTATTATTGACACTAATCTCGATTCTTGATAATCGATGGAGCTTGATTGAGTCATTTTCATTATTTTTATTTACACCAGTAAACCTACACGCGCACGATTATTTATTTTACTTCATACAACTTCAAGTCATTCAAAAGCCAATCACTTTCTTCATCTGAATCAGCGAATTTCGCTGACTTATATTTAGAGAGCAGGTTTGAACATCTCAGGGATGTATTTTCCTAGGAATTTTCAGAGATTTTGACGATTTTCAAGAGAGTTTTAAGGGATTTTAAGGCATTATAAAGGATTTTAAATCTTGTTGTGGAATTTCGAAAAATTTAAAGAGATTTCAAAAGGTTTCTAAGAATTTTAAGGGATTTTAAATGTTGTATGGGTTTCCCAGGAATTTTAAGTGAATTTAAGAGATTTTATACAATTTTTAAGCATTTTATGAAATTTTATGAGATTTCTAATAATTTTAAGGGATTCTTCTGATTTTGAAACAATTTTATAGAATTTTTAAGGATTTTGTGGATTTTTAAATTGGGCTGAAGTTTCAGACGACTACTCAGTCGAATTTTTTTTTTTTATCAATAATATTTCTCATCAAAAACTAAAAATATTGTTTGCAAAAGCATTTCCCACGCTTTCTGTTACAATAAAAAAATTATTGTAATAAAAACAATTTTTTTAGTGAGAATCTTTGAAGAAAAAAAAAATTCTTCTGAGTAGAGGTTTTAAACTTCAGCCCAATAATTTTTAAGGAGCCTGATTATTTTGTTTTTCTTCCTTTTTAATAGAATTTCATGAGATTTCAAAAGGTTTCTGGAAGGTTTAAGGGATTTTACCGTATTTTAAATCTTGTTGAGGAATTTCGAGGAATTTAAAAATATTTCAAAAGTTTTCTAAGAATTTCAAAGGATTTTCAGGAATTTGATCGAATTTCAAGAGATTTTATTAATTTTATTGAGGGATTACAAAAGATTTTTATGAAGATTTGAAGATTTTTGTGGAATGTTAAAGGATTTCAAGAGGTATCTAGGAATTTTAAGAAATTTTAACGTATTTTAATGGATTCCGAAGGTTTTCGTCAAATGTTAAGAGCAAACCAACACGATTATTTTTTTTTCTTTCTTACAACTTCAAATCATTCAAAAGCCAATCAGGTTTGCAAGAACAATGTATGCGAGATTTTCTAGACATTTCGTTACACTGCTTTTTTAGAGTGGATGAGTGCTTTCTTTGAACCAACGAATTAATTATTTATAAAAAATTTCAAATCGGTTTCTCTTACTTTACTTCACAATACGCTGCCCTAAAGGAAATTGATACTCTAGTCCGGAAGGGAAAACAAATTCTTTGAAGCAACAGATAATCGATAAAGCAAAAGTGTAGCTCGATGAGGAAAGGGAGAAAAGTCGCGACGGAATTTCAGCTATTTTCCGCAAATTGTCTCAGGGATGTATTTTCCTAGGGCGACTGTCTTTGTAAGGGCGGAGACTGCGATCTTCCATTTTCTTATTTGCAATATATCTCGTGCCAAGGGCTCTCTAACCTCTGCATCATTCCCGACAGTGAATATATTTATTCCTGAATTTATTTTGCGCACTGCGCTTTTCATTTCCTGTCTTTTCAGTATTTTGCTTTTTCCGTAATGGAAAAATCACAGCGACAAAGTAAAAGCTTCTTACACACTTCAAGTAGGTAAATATTCTAACTCTTACACGGAGAGAAAAGATATGGTTGGGCCAACCATGAAAATGGAAAAATATGGGGCAACCATTTCTATAGTTGCTGCAACCATAGTTATGGGTGCAGCAGCCAAAATTTGATCAGCGCAACCAAAAAAATGGCTAAGCTAAGCAATTGAATGGTTGCGCTGACCAAACTTTGGCTGCAGCAACCATAA
>JAUESH010000008.1:1070887-1106924 GCA_032275165.1 Synergus magnus | reverse complement strand
GGCTTAAATCTAGCGTTAAGTCTAAAAAGGGACTTAAATTAAGGTAATTTAAATTAAGCCTGTAACATAAACTAGACATTTTTTTCTGTGCACTTGCATTTTTATGTATTTAAATAGTTAAGAATAATTAGGCAGATATGTATCAAGTTCTGGAAATTTCAGTCTAATTACACATTTTTTTAAAAAAATTTAATATATTGAATCAGAAATTGATTTAGTTAGTATCTATATTAAGTTATAATTTTTTTGAAGTGGAAAATGATCATCAAAAAATGTACCTTAAGTAGGACATAGGAGGTCTAAAAGAGGATTTAAATTAAGCCCTTTTTTAGCCCTGCTAAGTGGTAATTTATATGCCACCTCAGAAGACTAAAAGAGGGTCTAATTTTAATAGAAATTAAACCCTATACAGGTTCTCCTAAGACCTATGAAGTCCTATAATTAGAGGTCTAAAAAAGGGCTAAAATTTTGCTTCGGGACCAGACAAGAAAAATAGTTTTTTAAATTTTCTTCCGAGAATCTCGGGGTCGAAGATTCTTAACTTGTGGGCAGGGCAGGTCATAAAGATTTTGTAATTAATTTTTTTTTTGGGGTGATACAGGTCAATGGAGGTTGACTAATGTCATCGGTATCTTGTGGCGGAGATTGCCTTTCAGGCTCGAAGCGCGTGTCCGGTTGACAATGTTATGGATCACCTGCGTGCGTGCAAAAGTCCTGGAACGTGCGTGCTGGAACGACTCTGTAACCTCTTCACCCTCGAGTCTTTTAGGCCTTTACTTTGTCGACCCATTACAACACCATGATATTTTATTAGGTCAAGCAGAGTCAAGAGTGAAATCGATTATTATCTTTTTTCACAACGTTGCACGCTTTCCGGAAGTAGGTGTGGACAGAATATGATTAAAGGTCGATATCAATAATTAATATCTTTTATAAGAGACATCAGACCGTAACAAATTTTATTTTTATCAGCAACAGCTTATCATTATTTCTTTTACACCCTTTCAACATAAAAAAGATGATTGGTTATTCAAGAATCGCTCCGACTTCTTCCAAGAAGCTATTTTCTAAAATTGCATAACTTTTAGCCGGAAAAACTGTAATTCCAAAAGTTTCCTGCCTAGGGGAAATCTGAATTCTCGCCATTTCGTTTTTCTTGACTCGAATTTAAGTTTAAAGAAGCTAATATAACAAACAAAAACAAATTTATATAATTTAAAGTCCCTATGAAATTTCTCACCCAAGCTGGCATATTTTTATGCATGCAATCGCTTGTTTCTTTGAGAGTCGATTTAAAAACGCGACCATTTACTATTGTTATATTGCTTGCTAACACGACATTAATTCATCGACTGTGAATTATGATGGCTTAGCACGCAACGAATTCTTATAAAGAACAAGCTTGGGAATTTAAACAATACTTTGGAAAATCGGAAAAAGTAGTTGATACGTTATTTATTATTAAATTTTATACTGCAAGTGTTAGGGATTTTAGAATAAAAAATAACTGAGAGAATAGAAAGCTCTGGTCGAGGGAAGGAATTATTTATACGTTTTGGAGGTAGCTCTTAATTAATGTACGAGTAAGGTTCTTTGCACAAGGGCCTGGCAGGCCTTTTCGTCCTTAACGGCCGATTAAGTAACGACGACATTGTTTAATGGAGTGAGATTATCTCCACGAATGATGTACTACCGGAAATCGTTGCCAATTTTTTTCTCCGATTCAAGGACGAAATCAAGTTCCTGCAACTCTCCTAAACATAATGCATCACCAAACTTTGTAACCTCCCACATCCTGTTTAATTAATCAATAAAAAAACCACTTGTAAAATTTTGTTCAAATTTATATATAAAATTCAAGTCATTCATTCGTCGCGAGACGTGACACTCCCCCCCTGTATTTCGACCACGGGAATAAATTGACTATGAACAATTGAACATATTATTGCTCTATTGTCCTTTATGGAAATATTAAGCAATGTTTATTACTTAATCGTTGCACAAATATCCATATGAGTGAAAATTGTACGTAATTCAATTGAAATGAATTGCGCGTAAATCAATGAGAGTATCACTCACCGAAAGGTAATTAATTGATAAAGCGCAATTCTTCAACGCCTGTCATGCAAAATAACTCTAGCATAAAAAACTCTTGGGCGCATCATATTAATACTTTTATTTTTTATTTCCTTTGAATTTTTTTTCGGTTAATCTGCGGCGACGAGTTTCGTGTGGCATGGCAATGTAATTACAATATTACATATATGCCGAGGCGATAACCAGCCCTTATTGTGGTCTTTCTGTTCTCCATAATATTAATTATCGTTCCCTTCTTTTCCCTACTGCCTCTCCAAAGTCATTTAATATACTCGCCTGCGTTTGCACTCTCGGAATTTCTTCGTTACGTATACAAAAATATAGTAGAAAGTATTACAACTTTTTTTAAAAATAGGTTATATGTAAAACATGTACTTTTTAAAAAATACTCTTGATATTTTAAGCAGAAAGTACCGGATGAACGTATTTAACATCGAATCAGCAATTTGCGTTTTTTTTTTGTAAACGATGTTGAAACAGGTAATAAATAACAAAAACAATATACGCAGAGCCACATATGGGAAAGTCCGATACCACTAATGGCAACCATGTGCAATGAAAAATAGACACTAATTATTGCGAATGCAGATACCACAAAGGGTTAATGCTCTTTATCTCTGTGGTCGGTGCAGTAAAAACTATTTGAGTTTCACCAGCGAGGCTCGTTTAATCTTTTCGATCTCGGATCGAATGATCTCACTTTAACGATGGCAAAGCGTCACTTGAATATTTAATTTTCTGAAGCAAAAAGTGCAGAAAAACGTTTGTAATTTATGTAGATCATTATTTTACTATTTTATATCATTATTGCAACTATTCTATGGCGAAACAATTATTTTCAAGCTGCGCTTTGATTTCTGGCATTGAAATTATAGTATTTACATAACAATTATCATCACGAGACGTGACACCATCCCCTATATTTCGATCACGAGAATCAAAGAGTATCAAAGAAAAGAATGAATTTTGTCTTGAAGCAATAAAACTTCTCAAGATCTCCTTTCTTTTTTCGCTTTAATTAAGGGCATAATTCGCTCAAGATAGTCCCACCTTTTGCAATTATTATTTCCCTCGATGTCCTTTTTTTCACGACTTTCGCGTCATATTATTCTGCACGTATGCCTCACAAAATCGCGTGTCCGTTATCCAAATGGCCAGTCGCTCACTATCTTACGAAGAAGATCAACCGTTTATTACACGATATTCGTGGCATAAATTGAACAAGATTCCTTCGCAAAAAAGAGTAAACAATAAGAGGATATATTTCACAGATAAAGTTTAAGCTGTGATATATAAAGGGCGAAATAGTAAGAGTTTTAGAAGTTCCAAATGCTGAATTCACACTCGATAAATTAAAACTCATTGATTCCCTCATTTTATTATACCTTAGCGATGTAACTGCCGTTTGCAACGTTTATAAACGAAAAGGTCTAATTTGTTTTCAATTATGATTGTTTCTTTTGAAATTTTATTATTGACTGATTAATGCTTTTATTATCCTTTTAAACATTTATAAACGAAAATATAATCTTTTGGTAAATTATCTTTATTTTTATTTGTAGATGATGGAATTTAGTGTTGTATTTTCATTTACAAACGTTGTAAACGGCAGTTACGTCCTTAGCGTAATAATGCTCATATTGTTTGAAACTAACTGTTCCTTTAATAATTTAATTCGATATGTTTTTCACTCAGCGAGCAAGTAAATCCTCACAAACATTTTCATGCCACTCTTTTCATTTCACGACAATGTTCTTCCATTCACTAGTGGATGTTGCTAATTAACTAATCAGTTTTTCATCCTCATGGGACATAGCGAACCGCACATTGTCATTGTCCCACACTAATTGTTACTCTTTCCCTTTTGCCTCACTCTTTCCGACCATCATCATCTCCAATCGCGCTCTGAGGGATGAAAACTCGTCTCTCAAAGTGTAGGGAAAGATCGGAAATAGAGCGAAGTATCAGCAAAAAGTGAGCCCGAGGGATATTCCGATCTTATGGCATAGGTATTGCACGATCGGAGGAAATAGATTTATCCCTGCCTTTTGGCCAGGTCTGTCGTTGTGTTTTCGTGAAAGCTCGTGCTATAGAGGGCATTATTTATTCCATTTCGAAGGCATTAGAGAGCAAGACCGCAAGACGAAAGAGGAACTTTCCTAGCCCTCACTTCTTCACCCCGACCCACCCCATTCCTCTTTGAACATTTTCTCATAAGTCGTATGCTTCGCTAAAGCCCAAGAGGGTCTTCGACGATATCCAGGCTTTGGAAGTTCTCCAAGTATTCTTTGTGTGAATTTTAAAAATTGTTATTATCCCTAAAATAATGGAATCAATAGATTCAAGAAATTGGATTACACATCTCTTTTTGCCTATTCAAGAGATATCAAAAGATTTCTAAAATTTAAAATGAATTCCATAAAATGACAATTCGAGGTCGAAGAGGAAGCGTCGATCAAAATAGACAATCCAAGAACCATAAACATCGGATCAGAGCTTGTTCACATTTAAATTAATAAATCGTATCTACGAGCTGGTCTGAATTCACTTTCGTAAAAATAGCTACAATATGTATGAAATATAAATTTTTCCAATAGAAGAATGTTTACCTTGTCTCCGTATCCAAATTTTAAGATGTTCCCTGAACCTCCAACTACTTCTAATCCATTTATTGACACTTGCACTTTTACACTAACACTATAACTTTGAATTTTCACTTGTAGAATTTAATTTCAACCTTTCAGATCGCGAGTCAAAACCAAACTGAGAGAAGAAGGATCGAAGGTTGAATACTTCGGGCGAGTAAACAATCAACTCAGCCAAAGATTTCCGAGAACCATAAATCGTACAATAGTAAACAATTTCTAATACCCATTTAAATTCGAAACCAATTAACTGTAGTAAACAAAGAAATAGTAAACATCACCTAAGTTAAGAAATTTCGTATACTACGGACATGAACTGTATCATAACACTCATATTTATTATCAATATAGAAGTGTCTGAATTTATCAAGGACACGGCTTCTGAATGCTTTGAGTTGCTTGCTAGTAAATTTCGGTAAAAGGAATCTGCGTCTGGAAGTAGTCTAGCATGAAAATTTTGATATTGAATTTTTTAAATGGATTTTATTGGGTGGCACGCGTCATGAATAATGATGAAAGAAATATCACTCGGAAGAGAATATAACCGTGAAGAAATAAATATCCGGACCATTGAGCTTAGGATGTTTCGCTCATGCATTTCCATTGCCCTTTTCGGAAATGCTCGTAGAGCGAGATGTCGCTTCGATATGTACGGTAATACACGAACAGCTACGAAAGCGAGTCAAGTTCTGAATACAAAATGTAGCACCGAAACGTGTTGCGACTGAAATCTTACCTTCGACCATCTGAAATGTGAGATCGCACTAAGATCGTGAAAAGAAATTGAAAATAAGTACACTTTAAGTTGCAATGGACATTTCACATGTAACTGAGGTAATTTATTCCTATAAATTTCCTTACAGTCCAAAGTCTCGTCCCCAATAACACTTAATGTCACAAGAATCTTATTTTTATTTCCTCTTCTTCTTAAATGTTGCCAATTCTTTCATTTTTAAAAAATAAGAACTCATTAAAAAATATAATAGACTGTGGACTGTGCATAAAAAATGGAAAATCGATCGATCTAAATGAAAAATGAAGGGAGACCTTTTTTTCCTACGACCTGCCTCTCTCGTAGGATTAGCCAAAGTAATAGACGAACGATCCATCAGACTTGGAGAGGAGCAAATGGGATCTTAATTCGTCTGGCAATCCGCCAATCGTTTCAGTCCCCATATCGTAAGAATCTCTAACTTCTCATAACGAGTGACGTGAAAGATTTCCCATGAGCTCCATATTAATACCATACATTAAATAAAAATATCCTCTAAAACCAATATCTATTTTATTTTTTCATATAAGTTTTAAGTTCTAATAAAGATTAATTTGGATTATAACACCCCTGATTTGGATTATAACTAGTGGCTAAAACCTAATCCGAGCTTAGTTTCCTTGCTTTGAGTATGTAAAAACAAAAATAAAAATTGCATGGAAAATAAAAGTCAAAATAAAAATTTCATTGGTGCAACTTGAGTGGCATCGAACTCTCTTTTTTCTATTCCTCTAGGGGCATAGAGACACCTTTGGAGAGCGAATACTTGTGAAAATTGGTAGATTTTATTTGGCGAGGAACTCGAGAAAGGAGCCAAGAAATTAAATTGGGACGTTCAGTGTGTGGATCTGAAATTGTGAACTTGCTTCTGAACGAGGATTTCCAACTTGAAAGAACATGGAATACCTGAAGTACTACTAAATCGAGAGGAAAATGGTCGATTTTAAAGAAAGAAACTATATTTTAATAAAAAAAACCCATAAATCTAATCAATTTTAACTTTTTCGACACCCTGGTCCTCCTTTTTCTTTTCATCCTCTATGGGCGGAAATCCTTGGCGTTGATCGAGTGGCCAAAGTGACGAATCGCTCACCAGGATAAATAATACTAGGAATTAAGGACTTATCCTATAAAAATAATCAATTAAATTTTTTTTGTTAATATGATAAGGAAGCTAAATAATTCATAATTTTAAAAGCTATCAGTAAAAGATCCTCATAAAATACTACAATGCTTCAAGTTTTTTTCTCTCAAATCGTGATTACGTTTTCATAAGTAAGAGAGTGAAAGAACGACAATAGATGAACCGGATATCATGCCCACATTTGCATTTTACGACTCTACTAATTGAACTATTACTTTGTCGAGATGTTCCTCTCACCATGGGCTGTTATTCAACTCGGTCGTATAAATTTCCTTTCTTTTCAAAAGAATCCAAATCTTTTAAACGATCAAGCCAGTTTACTCGCCTTTCTAGGATCTATAATTGAATCTAAGAAATTTTAATATCCCTTCTGATTCATTCAAAATCAAAGGAGACGTACGAAAATAAACTTAATTTTAAGATCCCTCTATGTCTAATGCTAATTAATATAAATATTAAATAGTATTCAGTGTTACTGAAAGAGAAGCATTGTTTGAAAAAGTCTAATTGTCCCCTATTTCGTAAGATGGGCACTTGTCAGATCCAAAACTAAATTCCGGCTCTCGAAACAGAGCCTGGAGAAGATACAAAGGTGAATGAGGAAAATAATAGAGAACGAGGAATATTACGGGCCTCTCGATTCTTCTCCAAGCCTGAATAGGCGCTCAAAATACAGCTTTATGAATTATGATTATATTCTTTGGGAAATACACCAGTATATGTATATAAAGGTATAAAAAAATATGAATCCTGGTTGGTGGCAGCACTACAAAGCATATTGCGCTTCTCATTATTAGTTCCATTGTCAAGCGTGTTTTCATAAAGTTCCTTTCGTCGCGTACGCATAAACAAAGCCAGCCTTTTCCCCCTCTTTACCGGGTCGCTGAATATATCCCGTAATTAAATATCGGTTTCACTGTCTACAAGGGACGAGGAATGGCGTGTGCGGTTGTGCTCGTGTCTGCTCGCATTCACGTTCAGGCCTCAACTCAAATTCCTGCTGGAAAATTCATTTTCAATTTTAACCTTAAGAACGGCCACGGAATAGTCCCGGAAAAGAGACCAAAATCATTTCTGAGTTCGCGAATCTCTCGGGAGGTTATTCATATTTAAATAGGCTGCCAGCAGAAAGTTCGGTCAAGTCAGATTGGCCAGATTAATTTTAACAATTTAACACGTTGAGGTATAAAGATTAATTTAAAAGCACGACTGCAAACATTTCATTTCAAATAATATACTCCTAGAATATTTCATAAAAGAGAGAGTTTCCAGTTGGAAAAAAAATATTCCATTCCATCATGCAACTACAGCTTTACGTTACAGTCCAAAAAATATAAATTTGATACAAAAGTGTCTGGAATTTAAGTGATAACTGAAACATTTCAAAGTTCATGAGAGAGCATAATTTTATGAAAAAAGCAGACGGCTTGCAACGCGGTATAATCACGATTGCCAGAACTAGGGATAATAAAAAGTCAGTGGAGGAAAAAATGCGAATGTGACTTCGTATGCACTCTGGAGTTACGTTGAAAGCACTTGTCTTTTGCGTTCATTTGGCTCGATCTCCGGTGAGATGTATTCATTTCGCTAGTACGCGATGAAACGATGTACCCTTTGAATTTGGAGCCCCGTTAAATTAGCAGAGGGAATAAAAATTTACGAAACGACGCATGATCAGCCAATGAAATGCCTTGCTCCGACTACAAGAGATAAGGGTACTTAAGTATTATTAGACGATTGACGAGCTCGAAGATTAGTGTCATTGTGGGTGAAAAAACTGATAGAGGGCTCTCTAAAGAAAGAAAATTATACATGTATATAATATATATTGAACTAAGGGGGGAGGTACCACGTTCCGTGAAAGTTTTAATTTAATTTTGATTTTTTAATTCTTTTATCATTTACTTTTCGTAGAAATTTATTTAGTTCTCTTCTCATGCGATCAGTGCAAGTAAACCAATATTAAATTCGATCCCAGGGGAGGCCGATCAGCACTTGATCTTCGGTGAACATCGCGCGAAATTTCAATTTCAATCCGAGCTCTGCAGTGCCTCGTAAAACGACGTTTCGAATCATTCTCACGACTGGAACAAGCGCGCAAGAAGAAGGACGAATCGATGCTAGAATGGGATAAAAAAAGGAGTTAAAAAATAGAGGATCAGGGGGAGAAGAACCATGGAGGCAATATAAAGGAGCAATAAAATCACGATGTTTTACAATACACTCTATAAAGCGAGTCGCACACGCCCTTTTCTGTCTCTCTTATCGCGAATGCAAGTCTTCTTGGCTCAATTTTATACGGCCTGCCAATGCCCCTCTTATACATAACTGAAACTTTTGAAACGCCGAGTTTTTCTTGCGAATACGTCGGAAAATTGACACTCGACGCCCGCCAAAGAGAAATACAAATTCTGGACCTGGAAGCTTCTTCGAAAATTTCGGAAAAACTTCTCTAGAGCAATTCGTAAACTTTGCACTTTACTCAAGAGTTGGAAAAGCAGAGAGAGTATCAAGCACTGTAGGGGCGAAAGGGGAATGCAAGAGTTAAATTATTTGATCCAATAAGAAGATCAGTTTGTAAATCAATTAGGATCTTGATTTAAATAATATAACAGGGTGTCTACTAAATTTTACCCATAAAATTTTATGTGAATTTTAAGAGATTTCAAGTGATGTTAAAGAATTACTAAAGATTTGATGGGATTTCAAAAGAACTAGAAGGATTTTAAGATTTTAAGGAATTTTAAGGAACTTCAAAGAATTTTTAAAGAATTCAAAAAGGTTTTAGGATTTGAAAGAGGTTTCATAAGATTTCAAGGTTTTTTGAATGTTCTCAAGACGATTTTAGGACGTAAAGTTTAAAAGACGTTTTTAGAACGTCCAAAAAAACGTCTTAAGTCAGGCCAAAAACGTCCAATGTTCCAAATACGTCCTAAAAACGTTTTTGGAACATTTTATGTTTTTAGAACGGTATTTGGCCTGATTTAGGACGTTTTTAGAGCGTCCTAAAAACGTTTTGGGACATTCGTGCCCACTGGGATCTTTAGTGATTTTAAAGAAAAAGTTTTTTCAAACCGGAAATCCACTTTCCGCATTAAAAATAAAATCAAGGACAATTTCAGGATTTTCACGGATTTTTTCCCATTCCCGGACAATTCCCGGATTTCCTTAAATTCCCGCACAGTAGACACCCTATATAAGAGTAAATGAAATTTAATGAATGATCATGAAAAATAATGAAAAGAAACATCAAGAACGTTTATGCAGAATAAGTTAAAGAGCAAATCAAGTGGCATGACAGAAGAGCACGTCAAGATTAATTTCGATTCGTGTCGCGTGTCTACTTCCTACGCGACGATAACGCCGTTTTAAAGAATCCTGAATAATCGAGGGAGGTGAGGAATCAAATGAAAGAAGGAGACCTGGCGCCACGCTGTGAGAAAGGATCTTGAAGCAGGTGTCGGTTCATTCGAATGTCAGAC
This sequence comes from Synergus magnus, assembly GCA_032275165.1. Classification (NCBI taxonomy): domain Eukaryota; kingdom Metazoa; phylum Arthropoda; class Insecta; order Hymenoptera; family Cynipidae; genus Synergus; species Synergus magnus. The sequence continues at coordinate 1,096,784 of JAUESH010000008.1, read as the reverse complement.
ACGATTTTCTTGAGATCACCAAACGATCCTACTCGCGGATATTACGCATCTCTTGTCATTTAAAGTTCAAATCGTATTTACCTGGCTATTTACATACTAGAATTTGCTACTTTCATTGATGCTTTCCACGTCAAAATTCACTTCCCACCTAACATACTACATGTAATAATCTTTCCTACTACTACATCTCTCAGTAATTAGCAATAAAAAACCACCGAATTCGTAATGACAAAAAACTGAAGTGAAATGTCAAATATAGAAGAGGGACATTCCGATAATTAAAAAATTGTAACTTCAGTAAGCAGACTGATAGGAAGAGATCCGACAGGATTTTCATATTATTTGAAATGTTCCATTTGCAAAGTTCAGTGAAAGCCTTTCGTCGACTGTCAACATTCCCCCAGGAAAATTGTCAGTTCGATGATATGCAATTACAGCGGATAATTAGGGAAAAATAGGAGAACTTCCACATCGACTTGGATTTTGATAATTGGGGAATAAATTGGCTCTTTATATAGAATTATTTTCTTTTTAAGAGGGGATCTTTTTTAGGAGACTTGTAATTCTACTTTTTTCACTCTACTTCTTCTCTTCTTCGTCTTTCTTACATCATCACTGTGTCATGTGACGTGTGAACCGGTCGAACCCCCCAGAGTGAGGGTCACCAATCTAAAATTGATTCCGATCGCATCCTACGACGTAATGCAGGATAGTTAATGATTTCGATGTCATGATTTTTGAGAAGGTGTGGAATGCTTTTGTCAAATCAAGAAAATCATTTGAAAATTGTATTGGAAAATTGACAGCGCGTGATGAATAGTTTTTTCAATTTGGTTATTTGTTATTATTTGGAATACGAAGATAGTGAAGCCGATAGCAAGAAAAATATATGTGGATTAGAAAGTTTAATAAAAAAAAAAAAAAGAAAAAACATTTAATAGGAATATTTGAAAATAATCTAATTTATAAATCACGAACATTAATTTTTTCTGAAGTTTCAGTAGGAAGTGCAACCGAAAACCTGTTTTTCTCCTCGAGGCATTCGCGTGTATATACATATTTATGGGTGGACGATTTCGTTCTTGAGAGATCTTACTGAGGGATGTCATCCCTGCGGCTTATATTATCTTCTTGAAATCCTATTAAAGATCTTGATTGACGTCGATCAGTGCCGCGTGAAAACTTTTTGAACTCGATTCTTAATCTGTTCCTGGATGTCAATCTGTCGAACAACATTACTCAACCGTGATACGCAAAATTCAAATGAAAAATCCAAAGATATTTTATCCAGTCATATTTTCGAAATATTTTGAAATATGATTTTCTCTTAAAAATAAGTCAGCATAATAATAACGAATAGGAATTATGTTGGAGAGAGAAATCTAGAACCAGATGGAATTGATGGCCTTTTCTTAAATAAGACCTCTGGGTAACTTGACAATTTCCGTTTTAGAAATTGAATATGGCTATTGAATAAGTGATGAGATGTAAAACATTAGATCTTCACTAAATTCAATATTCTAGCACTTCTGACATAAGTCAAAATTGAATAGAAGAAAAGTCATTCATTTTCAAGTCACTCATTTTATGTCACATTTTCAATTAGAGGAATTTAAAAAATGGTTATTTAACAAATTGTAATTAAATGATTCAATCGCGTGACTTAAGCACAGAAGAAGGCTTTATCTCCTTTGGAAATTTACATACTCGTTACGCCATTAATAATCTGCAAATTGATTACTATGACCATTAAGGCTCATTTGAAAAAATTAAAATAAAAATCTATTTTTAAATAATTACTTAAAAGCAATTACCCCTTCAATTTAAATGTTTAAAATAATGCTAAATTATAAGTGACGTTTAAATTTCAAGAGGAGTTGGCGAAAGGTCCTGAAATTTGAATTCCGTTGAATGGAAGTAAATCGAAATTCCGAAGGAGGGTCAACTGACCTCAGTAGGATATATGAGGAAGGTTTTTTTTTTTCTCGCGACCCCCGAATACCTTCTAGGTCACCGAGGGGCTGAACTCTTCGTTCAACAGGTAGTGCTCGTAGTCGAGTCGGCGACCCAACCCTCTCCATTATATTCATATCATGTAAATGCTCTCAACCACCCCCTGTTCCAATCTTCCATTTTCCTCCCCACCCCTTTCCATTTTCCCAAACCTGTCATACTTTAGTGGACGCGTGAGCAAGACTTCATACTACTTTGCATTTATTTTAATGGGATAATGGTCGACTTCTCGGCACTCGGTGCATCCAACTTGTCAGTTTATTCCCTAGCAGACCCGGAAAGATTTTTATCTGATGATGCTTTTCATACTTGAGAATGCTTTTAAGAGATTCTCTCGCTTATCTTTTGTCGCTGAGGGACAAAAGCTCCATGGTTCTTTGAACTTTGTTTCTGTCCCTTTAGTCTCTTTTTTCTGCAATCGAAACTCCATACAAACGTTTATTACTGCAAAACTTGTATTATATCCTCAGTATTCTTGTTAATTTATTGCATAAATTAAAGAGATGAAAAATACACATTTTTAAATTCCCACTAAGAATCCGCACCTTTCACCTCTCGCGATTAACTTTTTAATCATACCTATCGGAATTCCTGAACAAATGACAAGTGCATTTCCGTCGAAAACGATCCAGTCTTGTGATAATCGTTCAATGGGGAATTTCAATTTCGCGTCGCGTCGCTTTAATCGTTATATTGCTCACGGTAGTCGGATTACCTCAGCAGACATGAATACGAGCAAGCGACCGTAGAAACGAAATCTCAAGAAAAATAAATTAAATATAAAGAAAAAAGTTTTAAAAAAAAAGAAAAATAATGAAATAGTGGAGAGAGAGAGAGCAGATGAAATGAAAAAGGGAAGGTAGTAGACATGTAACCAAACCAGTAACGAGCGCCAGGAGATTAAAATGAAAACTCAAGTGTGACATAATTACCCGAGCATTGCAACACGTAAGCAAGTCCGTCCGACATTATAATTACAAACTACTCTCTTACACGCGCGTTAACTTTACCGTCACCCTCAGCCCTTTGCGTAATTTTGCTTCCAGTCAATTTTTAATAATCGACCAACACGTTCCGCTCATTAAGATTTCACGATACAGTTCTGATCATCGCTTACGGACAGTCACTTTACGTAGATGAAGAGGGGGTAATTATAGGGTCGGTCTTTCCTTTCGAGATGAATCTATGATTGGCTTTTAGCCTTTTTTGAAAAATAATATCAGAATGAATAATAAAGCAATAAAAGTAGATGATCCGAGGAATAAAAAATCTAATTGAATTTATTGCAAAAGTTATTTGAATTAATAAATCCAGAAAAGTGAATTTAATTCCATAAAAAAATGGAAGGAGATACGGTTCAGTGTTTTGCAGAAAGCGAAGGGATCGGACTTAGATGCGAAAGTGAAAACCACGTCAAAGGAAAGGATTATGAATTCCAGTGGAGCAAGGGATGGTAGAAATTCACGAAAGTCCCTTTGACTAAGTTCTAGCCTCCTTTTGGTTTCGCAATCCTGCTTACTCTTGTTCGTAAAAGATAGGTAGACACATACAGAGACATTCAGTCATAAGTAAGAATTAAAAAAGATGGCGAGATACTATGTACTCAAAAATATCAACATTACCTATATGCAACCTCGACACTTTTCATAATTAAAATGTGTAATCTATCCCACATTGATAGTAAAACTTTCTTTAAATTATTTTAATTGATGAATCTCTCTCACTAAATTATTTCGATACTAAATGAATTTACAGAGACTGATTTACATCAGAGATTCATTAACATTCAAAAATGTTCTCAATCAATTTGTAATAATGATCCATCACTTCCTATAATTATGACAGAAGGGAATTTAATTGAAACTCGTTACTATGGGAGCATTCACAAAAAATTATTAAAATTTAGTAAAGTGATATTGATACCGAGTTAAAAGTGCTCTCTCAATCTGAATTAGTAACTATTTCATTAATAACTTCTCATTAATTCTGATTGAGTGGGTTTTTGTAAAATCGAATTTTCATATCAAGTGAAAAAAAGGTAATTAAGGGACACAATTATAAAAATCAGAGGTGCCAAAGAGATCAAAGTTTCAGAACTTGTTCTAGAAAAAGTTTTCTTAAAGAGCCGTTGGCTCTCGAAAGTAGGTGAAAATGGGAGGGAAGTTTGTCAACTCTGTGGATTTTGTCGACTTTGTCATCGAATTTGTCGTTTCTTAAATACAAGTTGTTGACTTCTTCTTTAAGTAAGGCTAATCCCTTCAGCAGTAGAGTCGAGTAATAAATTCCCAGCCGGCAATAAAAACTGTAGAAGGGCTCTGCTCAAGTCAAACTTCGTTAGTCTCGACGAATACTTTCAGATCTCGTTAAAGCTTCCCAGGAAGCAACTCAAACGACCCGGATACCAAAAGCTTCAACTCTTAATGATCAGGTTTCTTTATCGTAAAACAAAAAATAGCCCTAAAGTTACTCTACGTTCTATTTTAATCACGTGTTAAAATTTGATAAGTTTAGTGATTACTTGAGAATAGGGGGAATTTAGTGAGAGTACATTTTTAGCCAATCTGATATAAAATTTCCTCCGGGAGTACTTTTATCATGCTTAAGTGACTCTCTTTTCTGTCTTCACTTTGTTGTTTTAAAAATTCAAGTTAGACCCTCATTTAAATTTTCTCTGTTAGTGTCATTAACCTCGTTTCGTTTCATAACACATGAGCAATGAACATGCCTCCTATTTCTATTTTCAACTAATTTCCGCAAAAAATTTCAAATCCACTTTGTCATCGATTTCAGACCCATAATTTTTAGTCATCAATTCTAGATTAATAATTGAAAACCGTCAGTTTCAGACACATCAACATCTTTCTCAAGATCATTCTCTAATTAGCTGAGTTAGCTAACCTAAGGAAACACGTATCATCATAAACTATGAGAAACTATGCGAAAGCACCATCTCCAGAAATACCTAATCCAAAATCAGAACCAAGTGACTCACCTTGCGAAGAAAGCTGCGGCTGCGCTCGCCTGTGCTGGTGTTCCTGGTGTCCCACTCACGTTATATGAGTACTTGCTCTCCTGGTACACTTGATAGGGATTCTGGGGTTTCACATGAGCTCCTCTAACATAATAAAGATCACCATACTTGTCACTATAAACACTTTTCTCCGACTGGCCACCCTTCGCGTAACCCTGAAGGGACTTGTTGACCGGACACTTATCATTATTAACTTGATAACCCTTCTCTGATGAAGAGTGTTGATGACTTTTTTCGTGCGCGGATCCAGGAGGTTTATCAATATTCCCATACGACTTAAAATCATATCCTTTAAGTTCACCATAATATTTAATATTCTCGACCTTGTAACCACCATAAGCCAAAGGTTCATGGCTGATTTTCGACTTGGAAGCCTCGTGTTTGTAAACAGAATCCTGGATAGGTTTCATCTTCTCCAAGGGTTTTCCAAGGTCTATCGAGTTTTTGGGTTTCCCAAGATCGACGGGAATTTTAGATTTCCCAAGGTCGATCGGATTTTTGGACTTTTCAATTTTGAGCATGGACTTTTCACTGAGGCGACCTTGGGTGGCCTCACTGGTCTTGAGGAGGGAATCCACGGTGCCCTTGAACTTATCAGAGGTGGTATCGGTACCACCGGAAGTGGTAGAACGTGCAGATGGGTGAGGAGGTTTTACAATCTCGGCAATTCGAGAGGACTCGAAGTCATCTCTCGAGGCTGAGGGGTCATCTTTAATGATTGCAGCGGAGGTCTTTTGACTTTTGAGCTGACGGGACGCAACGCCAGTTCCCCGTGTTGCTTCGCGCGCTGTCGGCGTGATACTGGCCATGTTAGCAGGCGCCTCCACTGTATGCACGTTTCCCCCTCTTGCACCAACAACGCTGCCACCCCCAATTCCCGTGGCCGCTCGTCTGCTTCTCTCCTCCTGCAAATGATAAGGATCGGTGATCAGTCAATCGGAAGCGTTTAAGACTTGGATTACACTGTAAACAAACAATTATTAAATTTATAATCCATTGGGTTTTGAGCCAGTTTATGTAGAGTTTTTTTGTTTTGATAATTGTAAGAGGCTAGCAATTCTGAAGATACGTTTTTAGTTTAAATAAAAGTAAGATTAATCTATTCATCGACCCACCTGTGCTTGTTTCAATTCCTCCTGCCTCCTCGTAACCTCGCAATACTTCGGAGGATCCTGATGATATTTCGGTGGTGGTTCAGATTTTGGTGGAGTCTCCTGATACTTGGGAGGCCTGTCAAAAGGTCTATACTTCGGAGGTTCAACAAACAAGCCATTTTGATTTTTAGTATAATTGGGCAGCTGGTTTTCACTAGCATCTGTTTGAGATTTATTCACCTGAATGCCAGGCGTTTTCTGCTCCTGATGAACCAATTTTCCATGACTATGTTTCGACGAAATGACCTTGTCCCTTTTCTCTACCTTTTCCGGTTGGCAAAATTTCACTTCCTTTTTCTCTTGGTACTGTGGACCATCTATTTCATAGAAGGTTAATTCATTCTTTCCTTGGATAATTTTGTCTGCAGATCGATGAGATTTGGCATGCTGATTTTCATGCATGAGGGGCGGATCTATTTGATAGAAAGTCAATTCTCGAGAGTCCTGGGATTTGGATCTTGTCTCGTAGGATTGGTGATGTTGCTTTTCCGGCTGGGAATGACTTCGCGGATATCGTTGTCCGCACTTGGCAAATATTTCCTGGGGATGACGAGACGTCGATCTTGAATTCAAACCCATTTTAACTGAATTTTTCCCGTACTCGAGGTACTCGTCGCCGTATTTTAAGAACTGCTGGGGTTTGTATTTCTCCTCGAATTGGGAATAATTGTAGGTATTGAAGCCCACTTGGTTGAAGTTGCGACTCAGGTTCGAGGAATCATAGTCGGTCGATGTTACTGCCTCCATATTTATCTGAAACAAAGGAGAGATATTTCATTTTAGCAAAGTGCTTTTAAGAGTATTAGAATTTCATTTTGCAAGAGTTATTAATAGAATCAGCTTATTTAGAACAATTCATCACGGGAAAAGTGTCAAGTCTTAAATTAATTATCCTGTACACTATACACTAAAAGGTGAGTTCACCTGTTTTTCGATGATTGTTTAAATTCTCTTAAATTGAATTACATCAAAGATTATTTTTTTTTTAAGTAAGTTAAAAGCTATCAAAATTCCGCTTGAAATGAGCCCAGGGTGAAGTCAATTTGTCAATTTTATAAAAATATCAATAACTTTCGAAATAATGAACATTTTTATAATTTCTTGAGCTCGTTTTAAAGGTAAATTTCTATAGAATCTGATGGACTTATTGAAATAATTGTAAATTTGTAGGAAAATCATTTAAGCAGAATTTTGAGAGCTTTCAATTTACTTAAAAGAAAAAATGTAATCTTTGATGTAATTAAATTAAAGAGAATTTAAATAATCATCGAAAAAACAGGTTAACTTACAATCCTAACCTGTGGTGCAAATTCTCTATCTTAAAAAAGTGGTGTAACGAAGTGTCCCTAAAATCTTACATAAATTATTGTTTCAAACCTGCTCCCTAACTTTTATCAGCGAAATTTCATTTGTTTTCAAATGACTTGAAGTTGTAAGAAGTAAAATAAATAATCGTGCGCGTACCACGCGTGGTTTGGTCTTAAATTTTCTTGCACCAAATCTCAAATATTGGTATCGATGGAGCGAGCCAAGCCCCTCAAAATTCGTGCCCTTCATTTTTTACGTCTGTTTTTCTTCTTCTCGTGTTCCTTCTATTGGTCACGCCTCGATATTGCGGGGCGGCAAATGTTTATGTAGCAATCTGCTGACTGTTCATCCTGTGCCCTCTTTCTGTAGCCTCCTTCCACTTTTCGTCAGTTCGTTCTGTTGGATGCTGTGGTAGAATTCGAACTGCCTTTTGACGTCGTTTTTATTATCTTCCCCTGTAGAGTGGAGTCGTGTTGAGATCAGACACCTCTCCCTAACTCCCTCATCCTTTCACCCCAACACTTATTCGTTTTTGCTCTGTCTCTCTTGTTTTCTCTCTACCTTCCACGGATAGCCTGTTTCTTTGGAGTTGAAGGCGATGAAGTGAGGGCTGTTGTTGTGCGATGATTATTCAGAGTGATCGAGAGAGTTCACCGAGTGGGATAAATTCAACCGTAAGAGATTGCTCACTCTCTGTCTTTCCGTCATCCCGTCATGTCTGTTGCACTGCGCACGAGTACATCACTTCATCTGCGGTTAGTCAGTCACACATGCACGCCAATACTAATCTGCAAGCGGCCTCTTCTAAAGAAACACATGGCCCCGAACTGTCAAGCTAACGACCCTTCATGAGAAAGAGGGAAACAATTTTGCGACAGATCTCAAATTTGGGTGGCCTTATTGTTTTTCGGAGACTTCCAGAAACTCGCAAAAGACGGTAAAACTATGCATAATTGTAATCGGATTCGGAATCTTTTGTCTTTTTGGCATATTCCCTTTATTTTCAATTAACTTTCAATTATTATAATGGTTGAGCAAAAGCAATACCTTCTAAATATCATGAAATCTTTGATAACATGCTTTCATTATAATAACCTTATTCTGCTCGAAAAAGATGAGAGCGAAAGCTAAAATGATGTGCATTGTATTCAGTGGAATATAATAATACACCAAACAATGCCAGAAGCAAAATGAGTGAAAAGTTTCATTTGGTTGCTCAAACGACTCTAATGTGATTGAAATGGGTTGACTAGCATGCAGGATTTCCGAGAGATATACTCTCCGAAATAATAAAATAACCAAATCTCTTTGTCAAAAATTGCAAATCTCTGTCTCTGAGCATTTAAATTTCGAAAATCTCTCGAAAATATACGAGCCAATTAAAAACTTTTCCTATTATTTATATCCTGAAAATGTTTACACTGAAAAAAGTAAATCTTTTAATTACAACTTTTGATTGAATAATTGCTCATATTTACGATGAAAGCTTGTTTTTGAATTTTGCTATCAGATCCTGAACTTAAATGCTCAGAGAGGAGTTTAGCCCGAGAAAATGGCAGAATTACGCAAGCGAAATAAACTTTATTATGCGGGCATTGTATTTCAATGCCTTCAACAGAGAAACTCTGTCTTTGTGGAGTTTATGCGAACTAAAACAGCCCTCGGATAATAATTTGCAGTCGAGTCTTACTTTCTTTCTTGCATTCGTTTATTTTACTCGCTCGGGTGGAAAACCCACTCATCAACGTTTTATAATTAAAAAAGGGCATTATTATGTGATTGTGAATAACTGATTTTCCCCAGTAGACAATTAAACGATCCATGACTGGTCATTAATTTTTATGTGGTCTCAATTGGTACAGCAAACACAAACATCAGTAAAAGGCGCCCTAAAAGGAAGCAATATTTATGCTAAGCGAACCCTTTCAAACCTAAAACTTAATTGTTTCCTGACCACTTAAATTTTATAACTAGCTCTGTTATTATGTTTCAATAACTTACTTTTTCTTTCTTTAAAGTCCTTTTTTCTCTCGTTATAGGTACTTGTCGTAAATTCAATGGCGCCGCGTTTGAAAATGGCCGCGAGCGATCACTTATCAAGCAAGAAAAAGGAGTAAGGAAAAAATTACAGTATGTAAGGTGAGCTTGAACGCGAAATCCCGCGAGGATCGGTGAAACTTCCCTTTAATTATGATTAATAATTCTGGGTTTGTTCCACGAAGAAAGTATCGCCTCAGATTTATATCCCCAAAGAGAGATTTTAGTCTAAAACGAGACAAAAATGATTACATAATAGAAGGTTAATTTCGTAGAATGACGAAAGAATCCAGACCTAGGGTTAAAAGTTCAAAGTTGATTTAAGCTTAAAAAATAAAAATAAATTTTACAATTTTCAAATTAGGAAAAACATAAAAATATGCCCATAACGCTGTCTTATTCTTTACTCATGAACTGCATTCTTTTTTAGGCCAAGGGGGGTCCTAAAGAGGATCCCCTGAACAAAAAATGGGGTGAGAGGCAAGAGATCAGAAATTTCGCGGATCCTAAAGCGAAACCAGTGCGAAACCGGTTCGCACCTCGAAACCTGAGGGCTAGCCGATATACGATGCGCAAATGGCTCTGAGAAGCTGTGTTCGAACTCGAAATCACAGACTCCACTTTCTCCTTTTTTTCTTTAACCTTTTCTTATAAATTACTTCCTCCGCTTCTCCTTCCTCGCGCCAAGAGAATTAAGATCCGAGGTTAAAATAGTTATTTAGTTAAAATAGTATTTTCCTTTTTAAAAATTTTTTTTTTAAAAAGTGATCTATTATACGAAGGGGTGTTATCTTTAAGTGTTCATCTCGGTGTTCATGAAATCATGAAATGATAATTCTGAAAGAAAGCACCAGCAGCATTTAAGCTGGACTTGATAGAAGAGAGTCCTTTCCTCGTCGCTCTGGTGTGAAACATTTTCAGAAACTGAGTAGTGGTTTGAGCGAAGAAAGCAGTGGAAGAAAAGGAGGAAAGGGACGTTGCAGCAGGCTCTAGTCTAGTGGATTTCCTGTTACCCTGGCAATCTTTTCAACATGTTAATTGTATATCTGAGTTGAGATGATAAACAAGGATCCCGCCGGTAGCTTGCTGCTGTGGAGTCTTCATTACTGGTTGTAATATATAACCACAGCCTCGAGGGCATTCTCAATCCTCTAGAGGAAGTTATGAAGTGAGATGCGTATACACGGTAGTTTGCTTTGCTACAAAGCGGTTCGATGGTGCGTTCTCATAAATTCGAAAGCACACGAAAAGTCCTGTCATACAATTAAGCAGACACCCTTCTTTGCCAAGCGATAATCATGAATATCTTCTTCCTTAAGGATATTTTAATAACGCTCCGCCACTACTGCACAAACTTCTACTCGCAAGATATTTCAATACATTTTATTAATGCATAAATGCGTTAAAATAATTTCAGAACATCACATCCCCTTAGAAATACATCTCCAAACTTTGTTTCCCACTTATTTTTCAACTTGAAATCTCCTGGCCAAACAAGCATTTGGTGACCCTGGATCCCGGAATCAGAGTTCCATTTGGCATTGAAATTTCGTTGCCATTAGAGACGTCCGATTTGAATCCCTGTGACATTTGCCTAGAGGATTGTCGCCTTTATCCTTAAAGTTTGTCCCTCGATTTCACCCTCTCTTACACTTCTGCCTTGTTATTTCTCATCTCTCATCTCTCAGTCATTCACTCTTCTCACCCCCTGTCCCGCCCCTTCGAGGACCAAAACCTGCTTTCAGCGATCTCTCCTGGTTACTTTGAGATGTAGAATTATCCCTGAATCCTCTATTCGTGGTTCTGGTCCAAGATCCAAAAGGCAAACACCGACTGAGAGATAAGAGAGTCCTTCGGGAACCCGCCAAGAATAACAGAGGGGCTTTAAAAGGTTCGCCAGGCCCAGTAGCGATGCTCCAGGACGTCACTTATGAGGGCTCAGTCTCTTCCTCTTCTTTCCGATTGGTGACACTCGACTTGACATCTCGCAAAATGTATCATCAGAAATTCACTCAAAATAACAAACAAGCAAACACCTTAATCCTTAATCTCTTAACGCAAGTGCAAGGAGAGAAGTAAGCATGACAAAAAGAGAACGATCTCTCTCATGAAATCCTGGTATTCTTCCCTTTACTCTGAAACGAGAGCAAACAATTTAACAAGGGAAAAAAGTTGGAAAAAAGTCCCCTTTACGCCCTCGGATGTTGCTCACTGCTTGTTAAGGAAGATTCGTCGTTCGTAAGATAGAAGGTAGAAGGATGGAGCTAAAGTTGGATAGCAATGGGGGTTGTCCTTCGTTAAGATACGTCAGCGAGACACCTGCCGCCCGATTACGTTTCGCACACATGGGACCTTCACTGACTTTCCAGGGTGCGGCAACAACTCAAGTGCGATGACACCCAGACTGATGGGACTGTCATCCGTCATTCGAAAACTGATGAAAACAAAAATATCGACGAAGCGACCACTTTCGATTGTATATTCTTGCTCCCTAGCGAAAATTAGGGGACTTTCTTACTATGACTTATTATTTCTATCATATATTGTATGGCTTCAGATTTCGAGATTGCGAAAATTGATTTTCGATATAGTTATTACCTCTTTTTTATAACAGAATTTCCCGTACATTCCCCGCACCAATACAATTCCCGTACAATTCCCGCTTTTCACACTTTTCCCACACGCTGGACACCCTGAATAATCATTTTTAACAACGATAACTCCTTTGATAAATAGCAAATGCCTTAGACAGGTTGGTGATTACGATGTTGAGAGATCTCGCCAATCTTTATAGAAGAATGAGGAAAAGAAGCAAGGTCAATGACGGAGGTAAAAATTGAGCTTCCGTCACGAACAAAGAAGTCACTTCATTGAATCATGGCGCCCTCATAGGGTTCGCTTGATTTATAAGAAAGGTTCTTCCTCTTTGTCGTTTCACGATGAAGAGTCCTGAACATGAACATCGACGAGAAATTACCCACCAATTCCAATAATGTATCACAGCAAGGGGACAATTGTATTGATTCTGAATCCTCAATTCAGATTATTTTATTTTGTTCTTTAAACATTTAAACATTATTTAAACATCATTTAAACTATTTTTCATATTATTCCTAAGAAATCTAACAACTTTTAATTGAGTGATGAAAATGACGCTCTGCAGAAATATATCAATTTCATTTCGTATTCTGCATTGACAATTTTTGGGGCTGAAGACTGAGAGAATGCATTTTAGAAGGGAGAATAGTCGAGGTTTTAATTACAATGCAATTTTTATTGCGGTGCCTGAGCTCTTTGAAATGCTGTTAGGATTCCACTCGAATACACGAAGCAATCAGCTCCTCGAGGCGAAGGGCCGCCGTCGTTTTGATCTGGGAAGATTAAAGGGCCGCGCATCCTGTGTGAATATTCTTATTATCTACGACACATACGAGAGTCGCAAAGCGCATAAATATCCCCAAGTACCACTAGCACTCTTTTATATTTATCACCTTCACGTAGAACATAAGAACAATGTGCATTCTAGATTATAGAGAGTTGCACACATTCAGAAACAAAATTCTCATTTTCATAGAAAAAAGTTATTTCTTGGAACGAGGACTTTAAGTAGTAATAAATTGAAAAAGGATATGGTTTTAATATTTAATAACTTGAAATTTTTCATCGAATTCTTCATTTCCTCATTTGGAACGTTTTTTTCCATCCATTTTTTTTCTTTACCCACACCCTTTCGCTAAAGGAAATGCTGAGAAAATCATTAGGGAGTTCTCGGATGAATATTGTAAGCATCGTCGACCATTCGTCACAAATGCTTCGCAATGCAACATCAATGCTATTGAAGAGTTTCAAGGGATTATAATGAGATGCTACCGACGAACGGCTTGAATTTTAAATATTGCGTGGAGAACGAGTCGGAATGAACGTTTATTGCGATCCGCAGTTAACGAACTTAGTTAGAAAAAAATGTGGGAATTTATAATTCATGTTTCGTGAAATCCGTTTATCAGAATCGCGTCTGCGAATTTAAATATTCTTCCATTTGGAACTTTCTGAATATACGCTTTTTAAAAAAGTATACCTCCTTGAATAATTATTCTTAGAATCAACGTTTGACATAATTTTCAATTTCTCGCTCAGCTAATTTAATAATTTATCATAGAAGAGAATCATCTAAAAATAACTCGATCTCAATAAATGTCCATAATAGAAACCTGCGATCGAAACTGTCGTGAATAGACATTTTCGAATATTCGAAAAAAATCTCAGGATTTCAGTTTATAATCTAGCCGGTGAAATCTCGCGTAAACCGATTTGGAATCCAATCGAAGGAGATAAATTCCAGAAAACGTGCGAGTCACGAGGGTGAACCTTCAACGTGTAGATTTAGAATCTGGAGGTAGAATTATTGAGGGGATGCGTACCAATGCGTACGAGCAAGAACAGTAATGGATTATCGGTCGAGGGAGCTCAATCGGTAATCGAATACCGGTTAGGGTTAAAATCCATCAACTCGTCCTTTTCCCAGTTTCCCTTCGTACTTCCGCGGCCAACTTCCGACTACTTGAAATTTCGTTGCAGGGAATCCCCGTGAATTCGACCGATTGAGGTCGCTCGACTTTTCTCGAATTTCCAGTCTCTGCCAATCTACTTCGCGGTGAAACTTTACTTTTCAGACCGACTAAGGACACTGAGCAAACTCAAAGCGGAGATCTTATTGACTTAAACAAAATTAGGTTGGCTTGCGACGTTTTTAATCATAGAAATGCATGTTTGGGATTGCAATATCAACTTAAAAGGAATCAATTTTAGGATAATTAAAGTTAAAGAAAAGTGCTTTTGTCAATGTTTATTCAGGACCAAGCTAGATAATTGTACCAAACTAGATAGTGAATGATTCATTTAGATCACTTTTAAATATTATGTGATGCAAATAATGTTACTAGAAATTAACAAATGAAGTTTACGCATTTTTTTCATCACCCTAAAAGCCATCTGTTCACTGTATTTTCTCTAAGAGTATCGAATAATGAAGATCGTTGATAAGAGATGCACAAAACCAATCCATTGAATTTCGAGAATGGGCTATAAATTTCGAGTCCCTTCACCATATATATCGAGAAACGCAGAAGCATTGGCAAACAACCATATCGTCAGTGCGGTTTAATCAATGCTAACGATCCGTTTATTATTCGAGGGATGGGCTGGTTTGGCCCCCATGCGATATGTGCGTTTACCGGCTTGCGAGGGTCAGTTCTCCAGAGGCTGGAATTACATTAGCGCCTAGAGGTGGCGTTACGTCAACTTCAGAGGGTGACATTGACACTCCTGACTTCCTTTTCAATAAAATATCTTTAAGATAATTATGCTGAGAGGAAAGCTAGAAACTATTCTCTGACCCCTCGGCTGTCAAAGATCCCTTGCTATGTGCATACAGCTTTTGGACCACTATATTTATATATGGGGCATTCCATGCCAAATCGACCACTTTTGACCCCGACCCCTTTTAATTTGGCTGACATTTTTTTATCTTTTTCTACCCTATCGAAAACAATTTTCAGAATTTTTTCAAATTTTTTTATCTAACCCAAAAAAAGTTATGGGTTTTTCAAAAAAATGTCTTTTTTTTTTCTAAAAATGGCCGCAACTTTGTCAAAAATTGACTTATCGGCACGTTTTTTTTCAAAATTTTTGTTTTTAAATGCACTTTTCACAAAAACATGTATAAAAATTATACAGATCCATCTTCCATGATTTTTTTTTGAAATTTTCGGAAAAAACGGAAATTTCGAGATGATTGCCATTTTTATTTTTTTTTTTTATAAAAAACTTTGACATTTTCCTCAAATTCTTTGAAATTTTCAGAGTGGGATTATTTATTTTTTTATTTTTTATACATTTTTTTCTGAAAAGTGCATTTAAAAACAAAAATTTTGAAAAAAAAACACGTGCCAATAAGTCAACTTCTGAAAAAGTTACGGCCATTTGAAGAAAAAAAGCCATTTTTTTGAAAAACCCCTAATTTTTTTTTGGGTTAGGTAAAAAAATTTGAAAAAATTCTGAAAATTGTTTTGGATAAGGTAGAGAAAGATAAAAAAGTTTCAGCCAAATCGAAACAGGTCGGGGTCAAAAGTGGTCGATTTGTCATGGAATGCCCCATATAAAGTTGTTATGATTGAAAGTTTGGGTGTTTAAAATTTCGGTAATTTCCTACTGCCGATAATAAACATTTTCGGTAATATTACTTTTATTCGGAGCTTTGAAATTTCGGGACTTTGCATTTTTTGGGAATTTGAATTTTCTAGAATTATAATTTCGTTATTTTTCCACATTATTTTTTTCGGCAAAAATATGTTGTCCCCTTATCAAAAGACTTTTTCCACATCATAGTAAAATAGATCCGTTTTTTTACATTGAGTAAAATTCCTGGGTGCATACTTAGCGATAAATTCAAACGAGACTCGTTACAAGAGAGTGCGGTTCACTTTCTTGCACCTCGCGCTGTGTGCAAGGGTATGATAGTCGCGTCCATTAAGGTGGTTTTATGGAGTTTCTGCATGCGTGTTAGGTCAGCATAATATAGCGAAATAAAGCGACTGTAGCCTCCCCCTTTATTTTTTTTTCTTATGCAACCACGAGCATCCAGCGAACGAAGAATTTAGAAATGAAAGCCCACGTTCGTAAAGTTTGTAAGAGAAAAGGAAAAAAAAGGCTCTTGGAAACTCTTCTTCTTTTACACCCTCATGACGATGCAGAAAAAAGAATACGCCTAGAAGCATCCAAGATTGAAAGTGCGTACTGAGTGAAATGCGTTACCCAGGTGGCAGTTCGTTAAAAAAAATCCAAAGAAGTCACTCCTCTCGCACATTTGAAATTCATTTTTGATTCATTATTCGCTTTTTTCTCTAAGAATCTTTTGTCTTGTCGAATGTCTGCCAGTGCTAAAATCACATATTCTATATTTCTTTAAAAAATTTTTAAACTAGCACTTAAAATTGGTTTTGAAATTAAATTTTCTTGCGAATAAAGTCGTTATTCACGCAACGTTAGTAGTTAATTCGCGCAAGTTGAAATTGAAATCAGAATGCAAAAAGCGTCAATTAGTAAATAATTGTAAATCTCGTCTCTGAATCAATTAGTACATTAATTGCAGGTGCATTGCAGTAAATTGGGTGTCGTTCGGTCCACTGTCCTGAATCCACTAATTGGACCTCTTAATCCGATTTGTTAAATGCACTGCGGCTGAGTTGCGTTCTGATTTTTTCACCATTTTTATGCTTCTCGTTTCGCTTCTGGGTTCGAGGCATCACGTGAAAATGTCGTTAATGTGATCAATCTCTTTTCCCTTGCCCTGCTTGCTGCGTTTCCAAACCACGTGTTTGCGTTTTACGACAAATTGCACCGTGACACGCACTTTCACCGATATCGTTCGTTTCGTACGCAAGCCACGCGCATGATTTTATTTGGTCTCTGCTTTTCGCATGATGATACCATAATTTACCTCTGCTTTGAGAACATCAAGAGAAATATGCACCTTCAGTATAATGATTTGATGGTTTCACGTGAACAGTTTCTTTTTTTACTGTAATTATAAAACAGCGGAACCTGGGTAAAGGAATTTTTAATGTAATCAAGTGGCGTGTTGAATCGAAACGATTGAGCGTGACTTAAGTTTCACCCCTGCGGAAGTCAACCCCAATACTGACTAATGGACCGATAGAAAAACGCCACAACGGATCTGAACTCCCAGTCCAGCCACCCCCTTTTCAACACCCTGATTTCATTCCGAGGACTCATCTTGTCGATTGGGGACGCACTAACTTTTCAATCAGCCGTCACTGCCTCCCAACGCTGGGGTGCTTCTGGAATTTTCATACCGGATGACGATGCAGAGGGCATTTGCTTGTCAAAATAATTATTAAAGTCGAATCTTGTCTGCATATGCTATCCATCATCCGGACTATGATATCTTTACGCTATAAGCAACAAGCCTAATTTAAATAATCAGAGTTGTAGTTGGAGGTGAATTTTTTGATGCAATTCATAAGCTTTACTGAGTGATATAAATAATCATAAGATAGAAAATAAAAGGATAAAAATGGAGAAAGCATTGAAGCATGCGTATCAATGATTTATTGTTATTAGAACCAGGAAAAGCTCACTCATCTTTTTTTCATGATATATATCGTCGCTTCAATAAAGCTGCATATGATATTAGAAAAGGGAGAGCTGGAAGTACAACTGAGAAGATTTAATAGAAGACGATTATTTCACTGTTCCGGAAAATGGCACATAAACATAGCAAGGGGATACGAACCGTCTGAAGGGCGTCTTTAGGGTCATGAGTTAACCACCCAGGAAATATTTTGATTTATCTTTGAAGATGTGTAAAAAAAGAAGACATCAAAATCGTCAAATAAAGTTATGATCACGACTCGTAATTTTTAAATATCATGCTCTAAATGATTAATTATTGCGACAATCACAGCACTTTTTGTTTGATATCAACACTAATTATCTTTTCGAATAAAATCTGAGGGTACCCGCCTGTTCGACGCCAACGACAACTAGGAGCTTAAGGGACATTGAGGACCTCTAATTTCTTTCTATATATCAGATCCGTGTGTGGTTTGATGACAAAGGGAGATTGAGATATGTTACTTCCCTCTCTGTTTGTAACTTGTAACCACAAAGAGCCACCCTTTATTTCGAACGATCCGGTCGTCTGACTCAACTTATCCAGCCTCCTTATCCTCATCCCCCTTTTTTTCTCAGTCCGATGAGAAATAAAGTGGCCGTAAATTTTTCCGTTTTCTGCAGACCCCTATATTCCTTTCTCCGCCTCTCTCATCGCTGACCTCAAAGAGTATTTAAGATACTGCCCACTACTTACACAGAATATCCGACTTATACGTATCTTTCCACCCCACAAATTCCTAGTTGAAAAGAAATGGCTGCGAAGATTCTCGAGGACTCTAGCTGCATTATGAAATCGATTCTGCAGAATCCTCAAGTAGAAACGAAAAAATTTCAAGTCACTATACTGATGTTTTCAGAAATATATGTATATCAGAATGCTTGAAAATTTGACAAATCACTTGCTGTCTTTGTCATGCCTAAATGTTTTTTAATGGATACAGTAATCGGTCTACATCTCCGTCGCCAATGTCAGTTGCATTCTGAGCGCAAATCGTCGAAACCTTAATGATCCTGGCGAAAAGAGAAAAAAGTTCAGTATTCGTAGAAAGTCACGTCATATTTCTTTCGTGTACTGGATTCAAGATAATTTATTCTTTGTCTGGTGGTAGTGTTTGTCGCACATGGATTTCCATTTTCCCTCCGTTACTCGACCTGCCAGGCAATCCGTTTCGTAGTTTTTGCTCCCCCTTCATTTTTCTACTTCTGTTCTTGTAGTTTTGTAATATTTCCTGATACAGAAACGTTATTCCACCTAAAGCCTTTGTGATACTTTTGTCGTGCTTTATTTGATGTTAGAGAATTATTTGAAATATTAGTAAACTTTCTTATTAGATCGACTTTCATGTTCTAGTATAAAAATGTAATTTTCTCTTCGAGCATCAGTTTAGCTCTCAAATTTCCAATTTTCACATATCTCTTCACAATAAGCATCAAATTTTCAATAAACTTGCCTTGGAAGATTCAATTTTAAAATTGAAAAATGTGCACACCTATATACTTAATCTGTCCATAGAAGTTGTAAACCACGCAGACGAAATTGTTTTTACGTGGAAGCTGTATAAAACTCGTAAGATATAAACAGAAGTCCATATCCATCAGTCTTTATGGCAGCACCATCAAATCTACCCTAAAGTTCCTTGTTGGTATTTTAACGACACGAGCAACGTATCCCGGGGTGTCCAGCTTCCAGGCTTCTGGATTAATTTACAGCCGGTTTTCACGGGATTTGATTTGTCAGGGATTTTGATGGAATTTTATGGGGGAACGTAGGAGGCGCCTCGCTTCCAAATTACGCATCCATGCCTTACCATGGAAAGCTCGCTTCTATTACTTAACGCAAAATTTATCGGTTTTAACAATCGATCCGACTATCTAAATCAGGATTACCCTGCAAGTGAATGTAAATTTTTTTATTACTTACAGATAAAAATCGACAGCTCTGAAGGCTATAAAGATAGGAATAGGCTTCCAGGTGATTTTTCCAATAGGTGTCCATTTTCAACCGAATACTTTCAAGAAAATTTATTAGCTTTTAAAAAGATGTAAAACATATTCAATTATCTAACCTCTAAAAGAAAATTGAAAAAAAAGTTACAAATTATCCAAGTGGTCTAACCATTTTCGAAATTCCAAATTCTTCTCACGTGTTAGGTACACCAAAAAAAACCTTCTCGAAACAAATTAGAATCCCCACTTCCTATTTTCCTCTTTCCTTCCTTATTTTTTTTACGAGACCAACAGAACTTTAAGAAGTTTTTTACCGTTAGAAAGTGACTGGTGGTGCGAAAAAGAGGGTGCTGTAAAAATCTCTGCCGCGTAATCGTTTCGGAAATGCATAGTGCGTTCTTGAAGCCATAAGTTATCCGCGTGGCGTGTGGCTCGAGGAAGAATACCGTTGCGAAGAATAAAAAAAGACAGATAAAGTGTTGTGTAAAGGAAATTGGAAGGGGAAGGTTCCGCAAGGGCTTTGTTAATTTATGGACTTATTTTTCGCGGTGCTCTGGCCCATTTATCTGCCCTTTAATTGCTTTGCAACGGGCGCGCGAAGAGAAGTCTCTTGATTTGATTAATTGAATTTCAACTCCTGTCCACGGAAGTCACGCGGAAAGAAATCAATTTGCTTAATTAACCTCCTCTTTCTGTTTTCCATGATTTAAAATCATTAAATGACCTTTATCGTTGGATTCGTAGTTGAGGGGTCGATATTCAGAAAGTATAAAAATTCAAATAACATCTGATCAAAGCGATTGCGAATATATTTTGCACAATAGAATAAATTCGGTACATCTTCGTAACAGGCGAAAGGTGAAATTGGAAGAAAACGCTGACTATGAGAGTAACTGCCGCTTGGCGGGCCATGAAAGACGCCGGTGCCTTTTTCATGCGACGCAAAGTAGCACTTTACCAAATGACCCGAATCTTTTTTAGGGGACTAACTCCACCGTGCGAAAAGAGTAGGAATGTGATTTCTTTTTTTCTTTCTCACAACCAGAACCCCCTTCTCCCCCTCTCTTCATAGGCAACAAGAGAATTTTTCAATGGATGACATTAATTTTAAGAGAGACTATAAAAATTGCGACCACGATTTTAGGAACACTTGACTGAATTCACACGCATAAATATTACTCTTCAAAGTTCCCACCAACTTATTTTGCATTCTTTAGGGTTCAAATGCAGAAACTTCCTGAGTCACTTGCTGAGATTTACGGGCTAAATAATTTATTCGAACAATATGTTATGAAAGCTCAAGAGGAGAGACAATTGTCTCTAAGATTGTTTAGAGATGGCGAAATTAAATTAAATAACCGTATTTTAAGAAATGATACTAGTTTTCTAGATAAACAACCTTCAAGATGTTGATTTCGAATCTCAAGGGTAAATATATCGATCAGTTTGAAAGATGTTGTTGAAAACATGAAGAAGGGAGAAAACACTTCTCTTATAGTTTCCTATTGAATAGCCAAGCACGTGTCAGAAGTCGATCGCGACTCCCGAAGTGAATTAGGCAACCCTCTTGTACTTATGTAACATTAATCACAACTCGAGACAGGCTTTTCAAAGTTTCTCAATTCAAAAGTTCAAAATTCAAGTCAATATGTCAGATTTTTTCCGCATTAGATACCCGGAAGCTCAGACAATGCTTCTATATCTTAAAAGATATAGAGATTAAAAGATATATTTCAATTTATATAATAAACATATTTTCATGATAAGTATCCAATAATAAAATACAGGTACATTTTTTGTGAAGATAAAAACGTTTCTTGTTTGCATCGAAATTTAAATCACGATAATTAGTCCTATTTTATTGGTGAAATTACAATGCGTGGAAAATTGTTGTGGTAGGGGTGAATTTGTTCTGACAAGTGTTGTCACGTATTACTGAGTTTTCGTGACAGAGATTAACCCCTTTCGCCTGGAGCAACTCGGACTGAATTATGTCAAAATTTGACGTAATTAATAGCGCGGCTTCTCTGAATTCAAGGGGTGCAAACTTCCCTCATTGGATGGTCTAAAGACTTAACGCTGTTGTGGATTCGAAAACTTGAAAGTTTAAACCGATCCTAACATCTGCTGCAATGCTTCTTGATCTTTAGTTCTAAATTCTTAGACGATAGGTATTAAATTACTGAAAACGTTTTACTATAAAAAAAAAATCAATTTGTTTCTTTCTTTCACTGTAACAGACAAGTAATTGAGTTTTTTTTGCCAGCGTCATTTAATTTCTTGGCGAAAATGAAGATTACAGGAGTGTAGTTTTAAGTACATTTCCCAGGACGTTTTATTATCACCCTCTTGTCTTTTACACTTTTACCAAGCATTCTGACCACTTCGAGTCTCAAATTAAATAAAGCACTTCTACGAGCTTGTCTCTAGGACTCTATTCTCGTTTATTTTCCATTTTCTCATATTCTTTATTTTCACTCTTTTTATTATTTTATTCTTCAATGCCCATCACAGCTTCGTGATAATACCTGACATTTTTCCTCATAAATTTCTCTCCCATAAAGTGCTAACCGTATAAGTTATAACTTTTTCTCGTCACTTAGCGTCTTCGCTTATAGTTTTTACGACTGATTCTTTCATACTGTTCCAAGACATCGTCATTTTTTCCTAGTTGGATCGTCACTTCCAACTTTTATAACCCCCTCGTAAATTTCAATGAGTGGATCAACTTACGTTGGCCGAAATTCGTCTTTTCTAAAGAAATAGATATTTAACTTATAATAATTATAATTTTATCATTGCTAATTGTGGGTAATTGTTAATGGATAAACGTGAGTGGAATAAATGGAAGACAAAATGATTTTCTCCACTACGAATGTGTGAAACTGAAATAATAAGAGAAGAATCTGCAGTCGTTGGATTTCGACAATGGGTTATAAGAATGGCTATTATTATTCGAGGTAGACTCAATTATTTTAAGCTACTTTTGTGCAGCGCTAATGAAGCGAACAAAAGTGAATATTACAGCGACGACGATTTCTCGCCTTTCTTCGTTTTATAAATTAAGTATGTTCATATTTCACTCTCTATTTTCCGTACTTATTTTCCACTCTTGACTCTTTGTAGTCCATTCCTTTCTTCCAGGCTGTTTGCACATCATTTCACTCTACTTCCTCAACTCCTATCATTCCAGAGCCTAATTTGCAAGTCTTCATAAACTTCCAATTAAAGAATTTTATATTAAAATTTGATCAATTTGATGAATTGGTAAATTGCTAAATCTAGTTAATTAAGCATTTATTATCTGGCTCAATTATCACGTTAAATTCGGTCCAATGGAAAATTACAACAAAAAGAACTGATGTGCTTCTATTTGTATTCGAGATTCAACAATTATAACAAAATAGTTTCAAGTCGTTAATTACCTACATTTCCTGCATCGTATAATTAACGCTATTAAGGAAGGATTTACGGATTCCGGTTGTATTATATCTGCATGTGAACTTTTTGACTCGACTTCCAACCCGGATTTGAACTATCTGAAGTGGAGGAGAATACATCGAGGAACCTGATCTGTATAATCAGTTTTAATATCGCCTTGGGGTGTAAAATGTTTTCGCGAACTACCTTTCTGATCGTTAATAATTGAGCGATGGTTATGACGTACAGTGAGAGAGAAAGCTCATCTTTCGAACGATCAACATTAATCTAGATGTTGAAAAATATTCATAATTCATCAAAAAAATTGGTTGGTTACTTTAAAAGGTGTCGAATTTTATTTTAATAATTGGATGATTAATGATAAAGACGACTATAAAAAAGGAGTGAAAATAAGAAAAAATCGTATTAACTTTCAAAACTCGTGAAAGTGAATACTTTCGTTTGCATTAAATTTTAAAAGTTACACAAAAAATACTAACAAATTGGAAGGAACAGCGCCATAATGAACAATTAAAATGAAAATTCGTCAGATTTTCATTTGGTTGCAATTTTGGCAAAACTGTATAAGTAGATGAAGGAATATAACCTCAGCTCTCATTACTTGAACCCCAAAAAACGAACATAAGTTTGTTACTAGTTACTCTTGAATCTCTTAATTGGGCAAATTCGTCTACTGCACTTTTGGGGTTTTGAGAGTTGTTCCGGATTCACATCTCGTTAATTCTGTTCACTCAGTAGAGTCTCGACACGCCCTATTTCTTAGATATTCATGAAAATTGCAGATAGTAGTAAATTTCAGTATAATATGTGAATTTTGGATTGAAAACTCTTGAAACGAGGAATAGTAGTCGTTGCAAGTTTTTGCTTGTAGAAAATGAGCGAAACCCAAGTGTCTCATTATAACCAAGTGGTGGTCGTTTCATAGTTTAAGTCATGCACCACTCTCCCTGAAACGTACTTTTCGAATCTTTAAAAATTATACCGCTCAAGTGTGCTGGAAATTTCATCTAACGATTGAAAAATAATACTGATCTTTCAATTTTGGAAGACTGAATGAAAGAGAGAAGATAGTTTTGAATAAATAGGAAGAATAAATACTGAACTTTTCAAATATAAAGTTGCAATGTTCTAACTTTTATACACGATGCGCGTGCATCATTATCTTAAAGGGGAAAGCAATTACTGTCGGCAGAACAGATTCGTACCCCTTTCATAATTGAGAAAGACTGGCCTGAGCTTCGCGTGAACTCATTATTTTATTTTTCACTTTTTTTATTTCCTTCTCTTCCTCTTTCTCCTTTCCCTGTAATTTCTGCCCGTTTCTCGCCTCCCTTAATTCTAGAACGCATTACATCGATCTTACGTAATAACTTCGTTGCGTATGCCGCGTCTGAATTGCTTCAAGTCGATACTCTTGTATACAAGGAACAAGGCTCTCGATTTACGATCTCAAGATATGTATATCCACTTGCTTTATGAACACGATCGCCTAACCGATAGATTATCCCTTGCAATTTGATCGCCAATCATCACTGAAGCAAAGAAACGTGAGATTGATTTTAAAATTTTAAATGACGTCGGAAGATCTACGAATTCTAATAACCAATTTCCTGTTAGCTTACTCATTATAATAGATCAAAATATCCTTTTTGGTTTGAAAAAATTATTTTTCGTTAAATTGATATTGATCTCTTCGTTAACTTTGTAATAATATCCTTTCATTATTTATTTATCGCGCCAGCTTGAATTAACATCCAAGAATCGCAGACCTGTTTTCTTAGATATATAAGTCATACACTCACGCAATTGATAACCAGAGGAAACTTAATTAAGGTGCGGTCCGAAACAAGATTCATTTCCCAACTCATCAGGCATTTAATAACCTCGAAAGTTCTGGCGATTAGGAAGATGTTCGTGTATATATATAGTGATATTGATATAACGGCGTTCTCCATCCTCATTCTCTATAACTATATCCATCCTGCTCTAATAACAATAATAATAAAGAGGGGATGGTGGGTCGTTTTAATCAGAGGGTTGACTGCCTGATGTGATTAACTCGAAAAGTGAGCTCAGGAGGTTGGAGGTGGGGTCAGAGGGGTAAACTTGTCATTTTCGCTGTTTATCGCCACACCAAGGGGCTCTAATTTTAGATTCACGAATGATTACACATTCCTTTGTTATTTCCTCTGTTTCCATTCTGATTAAATAACCTCTCATTTCTGTATATTTTTCTAAAGAGAGTGGCTACCAAACTCTTTAAAATTAAAAAAATGCAAGCTTCTGTTTCGCATTACCGTAAAATTATATAACAGGGGCAGGGCTGCCACAGACTAATGTACTTCAAAAAAGTGACAAAGTGATTAATTTGATCTAAAAAGTGACTAAAAGTAACTAATTTTGAACAAAATAATGACTAAAAATAACTATAATTCAGGGTGGCCACATGTCAGGGAAGTCAGGGAAAAGTTAGGAAAAAGTTAGGAAAAAAAAAAATTTGTTAAGGAAGTCAGAGAAATGCGAGTAGTTGTCAGGGAAAATAGAAATTGACTTTTATGCTAACTATGTTATTTTTGTCATATTACATATACAGCTTTTACAGTTTATTTAACAGATTTTAGAAACTTTCGAAAGATTTTGAAGCATTATAAAGAATTTTGAAGGACTTCATAAAATTTTAAGAGATTTTTAAAAAAGTTTAAGGAATTCAAAGAATTTTAAGGAATTTTAAAGTTCCTTGTGGAATTTTAAAGGATTTAAAAAAAATTGT
>JAUESH010000008.1:1037488-1053103 GCA_032275165.1 Synergus magnus | reverse complement strand
AAAAAATATTTATTATTGCAAGTGTAAAGTTGCGGAAAATAAATTGCTCTTATGGTAAAGTATCACATGCCCTTAATTAGTGAAATTAGTGAAATTTCTTTTTTTTTTTTAAAGCAAAAACTTTATGTAACATGTGGAAAAATACGTGGTTTTAGTCTGTCTGCTTTCTCGATTTTTCCTCATTTTAGCGTCTGAGTTGGCGTGCAGGTCGAACGACGTCTTGGGAAATCAGCGAGCGTATATGGTAAAATATCAGGGTTTAATATTAAAAAGTGGCCTCTCTGCGGAGACATGTGCATACCTACATGGAAAATAAGTTGTCGAGTAGGGGATTTGAAAGAGTGACATGGGTCAAAATAAATCCCAGTATCTTGAATTTATCTTTCGCTCTTAACATTCGTTACTTTTCAAATTTCCGGCACAACTCGCGAAAAGCCCTTTTGCTCATCTGTTATTTTACTCTTCCCATTTTTTGTTTTCTGATCGAGATCAAGAAACGTATCTTCTGTCATCTTTGTACGTTTCCTCATGAGAACAGAAAGCCAGGAAAAAATCGTTTTTCATTTAATTTCTGCCAAGAGTTCCTAGAAAAAAGAAAAGCGGTAGGTGAGAGTTTTGAAAGGCATTAGGAAGAATGGAAGGATACTTTTATAGTTTATTTTCCTGCTTGAAAGTTGAATATAAGTGAAATATTTGTTACACTTCAGTTTTTAGAGAAAAGTGTGTCGGTGGAGAAATAGGATTTTAAAGTGTTAAACTTTAGTCTGCAAGTGCTCCCTTATTTTTGAAATTTTTGTTAAAAATAAACGGATTCGTTAGACGTGCGCCTCACTGCTCGCTTCCATAAAAATTTCCTTTTGAACGAGTGAGGGATGAATGCACGTTTAATTTTTCTGTTTGTGAAGTTATCTTGCAAAGCGTTTTGGATGTATTGTATGGAAAGTTAAAAAAAGTTCTGCAAGGAAAAAAGAATTTTTTATTAGACTCGTTATAAACAAGGTGTCTTTTGATGCGGGAAGTAGATTTCCGGTTTGAAAAAACTTTTTCGAATAATAAATTTCCTTTTTAAATAAAATCGTAATAGTTACGAGATCGCGATTAGCTTCAGCTTTATGAGCACCAAAGATAGATAAAGAATCGAATTGAAATTTGTCTTAAACTTGTGTTTGAAATAGATAGATGAAAGAGAACTGAAGAAGTAGAGCCTACTCGTCTAGAAGAAGACCCTTGAAGCAGTTGCGTCGCGTCTCAACAGGGGGCTCTTAACTTCCGCTCTCTTAAAAATGAAAGGGTTGATGTTGAAGTCGAGTAACACATAAAGCAGAGATATTTAGCGACCAGTGTCGTCGCTGTACTACTAACGTCGTGACGTTAGTAACACAGGTTGTTCGTCAGTGCGTGCGTGCGCACAAATATGAAAATCTTCTCTTGTCTTCCGTCTCACAAACGCTGTCGGGGTTGGGGTCACCCCACTCGTTTCGGCAGATTTCCCTCTCCGTTCCTTGTCTGGTGATTGCTTGCTTTCACTTTGATCTTCCTAATCATCATCTGCGACAAAATCGGCAGCGACAGTAGCGAAACTCAAGTTCTCTTCATCACCTCATCTCCACCTTCACACCTGATTTATAAACCTAGAATTAATTTTTCTGATAAGTATTGAGTATAAATTCAGTACCCTATCTAATTGACGCAGGCTTAAATTGAAAAAAAAAATGATTGAAACTTTTGTGAATATTTCCCATAATATAAAATGCCCTTATTCATTAAAAAATATGTGAAAAATAAAAAAAGCATCAAGTGGTGATTCAACAATAACGAGTACGTCTTTAAGAGGACAAAGGAGCGTTTAACCGGTGTTTATAGCTGGAGGAAGTTAATTAATGTCGTTCAAAACTACGACAGAGTGGTAGGTATATTGAACGGAAGCTCAGACGATTCTTTTTCGAGCTTACCGCCTCGGCACGCTTCGCGAAAGACTATAGGAATACAAGGTAAAAAAAAAGGGTTGTTTACGACGAGGGAGTGAGGGATGAATCGCCGACGCATGACTTTTTCTACTTGGAGAACGAGCTTTAGCTTCCATTCCGACCGAGTACGTCAGGCGTCTCCTCGAATTGCGAATTCAAAGAAGAGGCAAATTAAACAGCATGGTAATTAATTTCCTTGCGATAAGACCGACGATATCGGTTTCCGAGTTTCGATGAACATCTGTGACCTACATAAACTTTCGTGCTCGTGAAGAAATTCTCCTGTTCCTGCATTTTAAATTATTTTCTCATTATCGAGAATTTATTCTGCAAGTAACTGAGTTTAACAAATTTTTGGGAAATTTCTAAGAGCGTTTCGTCTCAAGATGCCCGAAACTCTATTCTGCACTCTATTGCGTACACAGTTCGCGCATTATGCATGTTGAAAGGGTTCCCGGTTCCCGAAACCTGTCGAATTTCTCAAGAAGATTTTCCGGACCTTATCGAGAGGGTCGAGGAGTTTCGCTGAATTAACGAGGGCTGAAACAACAGCCCCCAGCTTAGGAAAGCGAAGAACATATATATAATGTGGTTGGGTTATCCTGTAAATGTGCGTATTGCTCTGCTGGGTCAATTTAAATGCAGATAGCACCGAGGTTTTATATATACCAATGACGCCTGCCAACACATGAGTTTACTCCCACCGTTATTCTAGCCCCTATATATTTATCCCGATAACGCGAGGGTGGATTATAATACGCATATACTAGCCCACCGCTGGCCACGCGTCCACCAGGATTTATTAAGTGCTCATAAAACTGTCATCCTATGTCATAATTCTTTGAATCAAGTTATTCAATTTTTTCTCCACAGTGACACCCTGCCCCATTTTTTATCAGTTGAACCTCATCTGTTATCTCACATCTTTTGTCATTTTTAGTTCACTTTATATTCTTTCAAAAAGTGCAGAGCAAATTTTAATTTTAATATTGAAATATGGATTGGGTGTACAAAATATTGATTGACACATGTGAAGAATTTTATGAGATTTATGGGAGCAGCCGGTGAAATTAAAATCCCCCATTTCGACCCCTTTCATTTGATAATAGCTACAGCAAATCTCCCTGGCTAATTTAGAACATTTTCCAAACAGAATTAGTTCTCCCGTTGAGTCTAAACTTTCAGCTGGTGCGATTTATTTTATAAAGGAGGGATTATAAAGTTCCAAGGCTAATTGAATCATTTTTTGCATGTCTTTTCACTTGCCAAATTGGTACGTATTAATTAAATTCAGGGTAATTTCTTCACCGCATTTAAGGCCCCTTCCGTTAATATTTTTCTCCACTTGGTTATTTTCTTAGTTGCAACTGAAACCAAGTTATGGGGTCGAATTGTGACTCTCTTATCGGCTATCTCGTATTACTTACAGGGGACACCCTGCTAATCTGCTTAGCCTCAACGCATACAGATAAACTGTTTATTATTACTTTCTCTCTCCCCTGATTTCTTAATACCAAAAGCGTGTATATGTGCAGTGTAAGGTATATATTACGCGTCGATATCAGTCAATCGACTTTTGCAGTGCCTTTTTCACCCTCCTGAAACCAATCTCCATGCTCGTTCCCTGTATCCGCAAAGATATAGAAAAATGGCATAAAGGCAAAATTTTTTTACTTTTTTATTTGAATTCTAATTATGGTTTTTTTGTAGAAAAAATGTAAATTCCTAAAAATGGTAAAAATCATTGTCAAATGATTCAGCAGATGATTATTATCAAGCTCTTTTCTTTTCGATTGCAGAAGGTATGAATGTAGAATAATGGGGAAAGAAAGAAGCTCTTGACCTATCAGAACGACTTTGAACGAGTGTCAAATGGAGTCATAGGTTTCTTTGTGTCTGAGGCACGTAATCGAGCTCCTTTCATTTCCCCTATGAAGCCCCCACTGGAACCCTCAACCCCCGAAGTTGAAATCTACTTCTATACTTTCGGTGAATCATGCTCTATCGTCGGAATTGCAGAAAGTGCTTTTCCTCTACTGCAGGACATGAAATCCCCCCTACCCATTCAAAGAGGGGTGAGTTGGGCCTGCAAAGATATCGCTAACCCTCTGAAATAAAAGATATCTCGCTGGGGTGGGGAGATTTTACTCGGTGTGAAGTAAGCGGAAAGCGTTATCTGGTCTCTGGGTTATTTGTTAGATTGGAATCTCCTGGCCAATCGCTCGAATGTAAAAGATGAGAGTAATAAACTCACCCTTGACAGTCAAATTAGGGGTGAGCTTTAAGCACTATCTCTAATTTGGTTATAACCTCGTTCTAACATTTTTTTCTGTCAGTTCTAGTCTTTCTTGACGTTTATTTTAGGTTTCTGTGTAATGGATATAGTATTTCGTTTAAAAAAAAGTATAAAAACATTTAAAAATTTAAGGAATAGAAAGGAATATGTAAATGCATCTTTTCTTGAGTTTAGATGTTATTCTAGGTTTATCTTTAAAAGACATTTAGGTGACGAGAAATGATCTGTTGGACCACCCACGATATGAGAAATGCAGATATCAATTTCAATGTGGATAAAAAATGCCTCCCTATCTTCCCCGTCCAGCTGTCAAAATATAAAATCTTAAAAGCGAGAAATATAAGATGCAGCACGTGTTTTTATAAACATAATGCTCTAAGTATTGTGGATCAAAGTGTTAAAACCAGAAACAAATATTAACTCGTAAAATATTTAAAAGCCTGTTTAGTTTTTATAATGAGGTTTGTGGACAAATTCTAGTGAATAACTGAGTCAATAAATGGACTAAAATCGTACAGAATAAACAAATCCCTGTCAAAAAGTATAAGCAGATTCTATGAAAAATGTGGAGTTCAAAGGCTCGTGTATGAAATTTGAACAAATAAATAAGGGCCATAAGAGTTATACTACATGTTTGTACGTCCACGGCTACCAAAGCGATGGTTTGCACCAGAGTAAAAATAATTTATCTCCCATGGCCCTGTACAGATTTTCGAGAATCTCACGCGCCACTTGTCGATTTTTTTATTGCACACTCACATCTATGTGAAAATTGTGTCAGTGTGGGTAGGATAGATTAAAATCGTCGGCACTGAAAAAAATAAACAGTTCAATAAAACTGTGAAATTGACATTCTATACTGGTCGACGATAAAGCAACGAAACATGACTGAATATTATTTTTATGAAAATTTATGTATGTAAAATCAAATTTGTAACGCGATTTTCATGAGCGTTTATGGGAAAATATTAAAGTAATACTTGTCCTTTATTATGGAGCCTTGCATTTAACAAAGGCTACAAAGAGTGATAAATGGCAGCTAATAAGCAATCAAGAAAATGAGAACTCGCATAAATTGTCACTGTCGGCATAAATATCATTTCTGTGCTTAAATATGCGCCTGGACATTGAATGGCAGGTCATACTGCATCATGTCAGCCCATTACAAACCTCCACTTCATTCGAGTAATTCGAATGAATGAGTACAATGTGATCTATTTGAAAATGGACTATCATTTCATTAGATAGACAGGAGTTAGAGTATATAAAATATATAAAATATAAATAATTTGGGGAACAATTTCTGCCAGGCAAAAAGAAAAAATTACAGAGCAGAATGACAGGAGTAAGAGAACTGTTGTTAGTCTGGCTAAGAATTATACGACGGATCGTAATGCAATTCGTTAAAGAAATCCAACATCCCGGAAAACGTTAGTATCTTTTTTATTCATTTTCTTTACTTTCTGGAATCTTGTATAGCGATCCCGGTAATGAAGGAGCATATGCATCCCAGAGCTCAAACAATAAACAACTGACAGGCACGTATACCGACTCCGTCATCTTCTTCACCTTTGCCATTCCAACTCTGCCACTTTCTTAAAACGAACTTGAGTATTCGCTCTGCGTATATTTCTCGTCTCTTACATATGACTCTTATGTCTATTGCACTTGTGAAAAATTTGTTCAAATCCTTCGAGACGTAAATTCCCTGAGTACGCTTAGAACATACGCTAGCCATTTTGTCTAGAGCAATTTAATGACGTCGTTAGAGCACTCGGGGACGAATATACGACATGATGAAATATATTACAATTAAGTAAGAAAAAAGTAGTTTGTGTGCATTTCACTTAGATTATTATCTCGAGTAGAGGAATTAAAAATTTCTTAGTGAAGGCACTGTAAAGATTAAGACAGACTGTAGTTATCGCAAGGTTTTAGTAAAGTTACTAAAAGTTTGCTGGAGAGTTTGGCAAAACTTTGACAGGGATGTGGTATTCTTATGTAGAAATGCTGCTGCAAAGTTAGATGCTATTATCAGGGGTATTCACCCCTCTGCTTTTATCTTGTTTTTCTTCTCATTCACTTTTGTTTTCTATTATTCCCTTTTGTTTACGTCTCTGTTAACCTTTTCCGCTGCACGTGTGCATTTCTCAGAAGTAAATCGCGACTCTCACTTCCGAGAGCCAAAACGCAACCGAGAACTCGACATGAACCCGGAGGCTGCATATTTTAACCAACTTGGCAACTATTGTCTCGCATCTGCCCTCAGTACACACGCACCGGAAAATAATGATCGCGCCCTCATCGCGCAACATCGCGCGTGCATTTTCCCTCCCCATTTTCCGTTTTTCCCTCTTTCCTCTCATATTATTTGATCACCATCTCGACGAGTTGTAGACGGATGTATCTTTACAATTGCATCGCGAGAGGATCGCTTCGAGGAAGACATCGAGTGAAGAGACGGGGGGCTTGTTTTGTGTTTCTTTAGAAAAGGGTTTCCGCCCCATATAGCGGTGAGGGTGGAGAAGGAGGGATGAAACTCTCTCAACAAATTTCGACGAGGGTCGCGAGAGACGCGGTTTCTTTTCTCTCCATGAAACAGACTCGTAAAGCAAAGAACGAGACAAGGAGACTATGTAGTGTAAGTACTCGGCTTGCACTTGTACTCGGTTCTTGATTGTAAGCTTGGGTGTCTTCGATTGTCACTCTTACCTCGTCGGAAGCACGCCCGTGTTACCCAACGTTCCTTGCAGTGTTTGGACTGTCTTCTTTCCTCCATTATCTCCTCTTATTGACTCTTTTTCCGTCTTTTTGTCTTTTGATATTCTCTTTAAGAGAAGTCGGATTTTTGGAGGAACTATGCAATGGACCTCATAAGAGCGATGAGGTAAGGACAGAAATAATAGGGTCGGATTCCCGTTTATGAAAAAAGCAGGTTTAAAGAGTGACAAATTTATGACCTTAAATTCAAAAGCAGCTTCTGCAGATTGCTCAGGGACAAATATCAATAACCACCATTAATTGGGAAGTTGACATCAATAAATCCAAAATAAATGATTAAGTTAAGCGTTCCTAAAACTTTGTATCCAAATAACAGCATCTTATTAATCAAAATTTAAAGCTCTCACATAAATCTCGAATGATATGATTCGGAAATCTTACTGCAATTCATAATAGTCACGGAAATATCGAGTACCCAAGATCTTAAGATTGTGACAAAGTAGATTTGTAAAAGTATGCTGCCAACACATTTTTTAAGCTTAAGCAAGAAGCAAAAATGGTCAAACGGATTCGATACGGCCTGATTCAAGCCCATAAATCATTTTTCTGACAACATAACTGCAATTTCTGCAGTTACTAAATATAGAATGCTGTGGAGCGAATATCTGTGTATTAATATAGATGTGTACATATTTGCCTGCGTACATAATACGGAAAAGTATCAGATGCTATGTATAGTGCTGGACGACATGTGTTTCCTCGTCACACATTCCCGTGTCGATCATATATCGAGGCATCATATGCTGCATCATTGTTGCACGTATGTGTTTTCTCCTTTTGCCAAGCTCGCATACTTGAACGCAAGATTCATTCCAGAGCCTAAAAAAAGGGAAGTTCACTTGCATGATTAAACTACGGGGGGAGGTGTCACGTCTCGTGGCGGTAGTTGGTTACAAATTAAATAATAATGGATTTACTTTTGTCCCAATACTTCCATTGATTTTGGAAGTGCTTTTGAATGAAATGTAACTGCACTGTTTTTCACATAATGCGACAGCTTACAAATCTTTCCAAATTCAGATTCAGGCAGATGAAAAGGCTTTTTAAACTGCCGAGCCTCCAAGTTGAAAGA
Organism: Synergus magnus; assembly: GCA_032275165.1. Lineage (NCBI taxonomy): Eukaryota > Metazoa > Arthropoda > Insecta > Hymenoptera > Cynipidae > Synergus > Synergus magnus. The sequence goes on along the minus strand of JAUESH010000008.1, from coordinate 1,044,987 downwards.
CTTCAAAATATTTCCTCTCTCGTGAGCCAGAGTCGCGTTTTATTACTGAGAAATGCAATCGCGTAACCGAGAAGGTAAATATAGACATAAACAAAACGGAGTAAAAAATTAAAAAAAAAAAAGCCGGCATGGGAAGAAACACAAAATGAAAGGAGAGGAGCAAATACGCAGTGATGAGAATGGAAGCATCTGTTTAGCAAATTGCAAAAAATAATCACGTTTGCGCGATCCGGCGGAAATCCAGAGCTTGGAAAGTGTTGTCGTTAGGCGGGTTGAAACTCAACGCACAGGGGCAAACGACGAGACGCGATAGGGGAAAAAGGGGTGGTTTGGGAGAAATGGCTCAGCATGAAAAATACACACTTGCAGTGTCGCGAAACAAGCTACCCCGCATTCGCTACGTGATTCTTGGTGTTTGCTGTACACACGAATCCACCCATCCATCTACTTTGCGCACTGATGCCCAGCAGAAGGTTTCTTTATCATGTCGTAGTCTAGCACGTCCGACGCGATGAATGCGTAGTCATCAGCGACTTTCCTGCGACTTTCAATTTTTCTCGTTTTTCTCATCCTTCTTTTTTTTGTTTGTTTCTTCCGTTCAGATGCATTGTCCGAGATTGTCGTGTAAACGTTTTGCCACACGTGGGATATTAATTCTTTGGTTCGCTTTTCCTTCAGTTCTTGGTACATAGATCACACTTCTCATCCTCCGTTTCTACCCTCTGGGCAACACTTGAGAACTCTGAATTCCCGGATTATTTTTTTTTTGTGGGGAGTAGTTGAGAAGGAAGACGAATGAAGAATCATTTTCTCTTTTTTAGTATTTTCTAAAGCATAATGAAGAAAGATATGGATATAGACGTAAAAATTTGTGTCTTATACTCGCTGTTATTACTGTTCATGGAAAAGTTTTTTTTTTTAATTTGATGTCGAGCTTTCGTCTCCTGATAAAATCTGGAAAACACTCGAGCGAAATTTCCCAGAGTCACTTTCATATATATGATACGAGTGTACACACCATAAGGTCGACCAGTTTAAATATCGAACCGCATATATCCTCCGTTTGAGTCTCACAGCACGTGGTGCACGATGCGTTTACGTTATCGTTTCCGGTTGGTGAACAGCAAAAGTCAAAAGAAGTTTTTCGTCCGATCAATTTTCGGGGCAAACAAAAATAGTCCATGCATGTGGATGATTTGAGGTATTTTAATAATGGTTCAAGATGTAATTCAAGTCAAAGTAAATATATTTTACTTCAAAGAAAGTGAGTGGAGATAATTGACATTGTGCCCTTTTGACATTCCACCTTTAATTTGCCATAGCTTTACTTCATTACCGTCGATGATTCTCAAGCAGGGACTGGGCACTTGATCGATTAGCAGAGACTCTTTTTCATTCCAGCACTTCTTTGCTTAACCTGGCGAAATCGAAAGCGGAATCCTGTGGGAAGGATCACAGGACCGAAAATGACTGAGGCTGAATCGTCTGCACGCCACTTGCCTCGAAAAGCAGTTCACAATCTTCTTTTTGTATCCTCTTCATATTTCCTCTCATCTGTTTCTGTTTGACTTAATATTTCGTGCGCTAAAGAAAATTCTTAATAAGTTTTGAAAAGTCGAAAAGGTACTCTGCACTTCGGAACGATATTATTTCTGTAATTTTATTTATTAGAGGATATACTATTTATAAGAGGATATTTCTTTTTCTTTAAATTGCTTTGCAGACGTATAAATTTAAAAAGACCTTTAGAGACTTAAGAGACCTTAATTTAAAATAAAATTGAAGTTTATTACCATAAAAAGATGATATTAAAGTAAAAGTGAAAACTTCTATGGAAGAGGTTATAAAGAAGATGAAAACTCGGAGTTTTTTTTATTTTTAATGCGACTTTGCTCGTTGCTGTCGTTGCTGTAGCATTCATTTCTGTTTCTTGTCCCCTTGCTATTTTTTTCACTCATTCGCTTGATGTGGCGGCTTTTTGAGTAAGCGCGAAGCAGAAAAAGAAAGAAAGCGAAAAGGCACTTTTATGTCTCTGGCTATAACGCCAGCACTTTGCAATTTACCTGTTCGTTCTAGACAGTCAGGCATATGCAACTACCTTTAGAATTTAGATTGAGGATTGCTTTCTTAGAATAAATATAGAAGCGCTTCTCACATTGATCTATGTGCCAGTAGAAAATAAAGTATGTCATTCATACGACTCTGAAAGGCTTAAAGTTTAAAATAGTTAATTAATTCGAACTTTAAATTGCTTGCAATCATTTACCGTTCTTTTCATTCACTTGCTATCATTTTCATTCACTGAAAATAATTTATAATTACATGCAGTCGTTGTTTACCGAAATTCGATTCGGAAACCTTTGAATTTCGATCCTTGTTATACAAATTGCTTTATTAATTACATTGAATTTAACAAAACAAAAAGTGGTTCTATTCATATTGCTTTAATTAATATTTAATTAAGTTTTAATAGCGAATGCCAAATTTGTTTATAAATCACAGTGCATTGTTGAAGAGATTGCCTTCGGCACTCAGACTGATGAGGCCATTGCTTTGACCAGATTGCTTTACTGTCGTCAAATTGATCGAACTCCAATTGCCTTTGTTTTAGATTAGCTATGGACGTGCGAACGGAACGTCCTCGAACTGCTGGGCGAATTGCTCCTACAGGTCGGGTTACACCGACCGTCCACCAGAATCCAAATGGTGGAAGACGAAAAGCCATTCCTGTACCACCTCCGAGAGTTCCAACTCCCATGCCAATTGCGAACAACAATAAAGAAAGGTAAGTCATTTTTCACCATTTTTTCAGCAAGACAATATCATTTTTAGAATCAAAGTTTTACAGTTTGGAATCAAAGCCTATTTTTCAATTTTAAATCAAGCTTAGATCTTGAAAACTGAATAACGGCAACCGATATAAATTTCAAGGACGAAAATCTAGTGATTTAGAGGGAAATTAAGATTTTATGCTCTATGATCTTTGCAATTCCAGTTCCGAAACATGCGTAAGTAAATGCATGTCGGCAAATCTACCGAATATCTTATTCCTGTGGAGTTGGCTAAGATAAATAGAACCATCACCTTTGAGGTCGGAGGTCGAGAATACACGAGCGTGACCCGAGGCTGGAAGGCAGTCTCGAGTACACGATATCCTTTGTAAATTGGCACCACTAAATCTCCTTTCTTCGTTGAATCATGCAAAAAAGCTTGTTTGACTGACATTCATATTAGATTCTAAAAAATAACTAATCCCAACTGAAACATCATTTTTCACAAGATATTCTTCAAATTAGGATCTTGCTGAATTCAAAAATTCGCATCTTAACGAGTTATCTTGATATCTGATAGAGGAATTAAATGTAATGTACGAGGTTGGGTCGAAAAAGTGATTATCAGGTTTGAAGAGACTAATTTCTTTTTATAACTGTCGCTCTGTTAATCCTTTTGGACCATAGCATTGTCGCTTTATCTCGTCCCTTCACATTCGTGCAACGTTTCAGCCAAACGTTGGTTTTAACGCGAGTTTCAAGTTGTATCGCGGTCATGTAGAGGACAGCCCCATTAAGTACAGAGGATTACTTTGGTCCCGACTGATTAAAGTTCCCAAAGCACGAAGCAACACTGACTTGCCTCAGCGTCGACATGGAAGCGAACAAACTTATAGTTCAGCGAGAATGAGTTTTGATTCAAGTTCAAGGAGCAATAATTTGTTAGTCAGGTCAAAACGAACAAATTCATGTAGGCGTAACAAATTTCTACGCACATCAATCGGGGTGTCTACTGTGTGTGGATTTCCAGTTTAAAAAAACTTTTCGATAAAGAAAACATCGATAGTTCCGATGGTTCCGCATCGATGTTGCAACACTAGGTTTCAGTTTCTACTAATTCAAACCTTCCGTTTCAATTCATCGAAAGATGCATTAAGTAGATGCATTTTTTCTTCAACATTACCATACCCTCTGGTCGTCTCTTTGAACTCTAGTTTTTCTTCTCTTTTTTGAATTCACGTTTCAGAGCAATAATTCACTTGAAACAGTACACTTGTAATAGATAATATCAAGCCTTGGCAACAAGGCTGGCTTCGAATGAATGGAGCGACGCTAAATACCGTCTAATGAACGTATAGTGATACGGGTAGGTCTTTGATACAAAGGATCTCTGTCTGCTTTATAAAGCTCACGCAACTCGGTATTTGCACTATGGTTACCTGAAATTCATGATAGATCAGCCCTAATGAACTTTCAGTCTTGTCGAGTAACCTGCAAATGTATCGACGTTTTGATTAATTAAAAATCGACTTGCAAGGTCTTCTAATCAGTGCGAAAAAATATCTTTTCAGTTCGCATTGCTCTTTGCGTTATGTATAGGGATTAATTATCCTTAATTGGAACTGTGTAAAGAATCTTTGATCCTTTTAAAGGTGGTATTAGTACACTGAAAAAACGGATAAGAAGCATTGGAACGAATCCATTTGCAATCGGTCAGTTTTTACCAAGAATATTTCAATTCTTTAGAATAATTTGCAATTGTTTTTCAAATATGCGCAATTGGAAAAAATTCTATATTTGAAAGGTAAAGGCAGCAAATTATGGAAACCAGAATAAAGGGTGAAAAGGGAAAGAAGGAGTCTATTGTAGTAAACGAATCGACTCCAATCGAACACCTATCTGTATTCCCAACAGAGCTAAGGACGAAGATCAAGAGGCGTGAAAGAGGGACGAGATATAGGGGAAAAAGCGGGCTCGTTAAAATTCTATACTCGCAATCGTCAACCTACCTCTCTATCTACGCAAGTGCGTTGCAATCGCGCGATAAGAGTTAAAGTAAGCGTAAGATTCACACACACGTTAAAACCAAGTTTGCACCTGCACGTGTGTTTTGGTCAGGAGTCCCCTCAACTTCCGGATTAGTTGTAAGCGTGGATGGAGACTGGAGAACCGTCGAATTCGAGTGCCACTCCGAATCTTACGACTGAACCTATCCAATGAATATATTTCCAACTGAAGACGAGAGAACGAGAGAAATTTCAGTTCTCCTCATTTAAAAAAAAAAAAAAGTAGTTCCCTCCTGTGAGATTAATTAATTTCCGAGACTACGGTTCGTTAAAAAAGGAAATGAGATATAAGCGAGCTCGACCATTGATAGTCTACGAGTTAGCTCTTCTTTTTTCTTCCTTTGCGGTTTTAAATATGAATGACGTTGAGAAAAGAAATTTTATTTAAATTGTACGTTTAGTGTTCCGGTGCTGGTTAGACGATTTTAGGATGTATTCATTGATTAATCAGGGAAGTCCCGTTTTTAAGGCTCATACCGACTGAAGGTAAATTAGATCGCCTACTAAAACTCTTACCATCAGAGATTAAATTTTCAATGTAATATTTCAGCATTTACAATTTTCTTCTTTATGAATCGTAACCGTTCTAGCTTTTGATATTGACTCTCTTGAGCATCATTAAGCATTTTCTTGAATGGAAAACACACAGAGGAAAGGAGGCGAACTCGATACAAGTTTAAAAGTAAGGTGAGCACGAGACGTTTGGGAAATGAATTCGGTTAAGTCCACAAGCTGGTACTTTAAGTCTCGTACGTGCCATGGATTCTATGAAGAGGAAGAATAAAATCGACCTTCTTCCTTGATCGTTATTGCTTCAAGGATTTCAGTCCCATTTGTAGACTCCACCAAATCTACGTTATTTTCTACTTTTCTCTTGAATCTTGAGAAATGGCCATACGGCATATGAACAATTTATTCCATATTGGAGAGACGTGAGCAAGAGGATAATATATTATTTATATTTATTCTCTAATTTGATTATTTCCTTTTGTTGTTTGATATTGCTTTCAAAGTTAAATGCATTTTATTTTTAAAACAATGCGTTTAGAATTGTAATAAACACTGATTCTTTGTCAAAGAGAATTTCATGAATAGCTCTTGAATAAATGAACAGTCGAAATCGTTGAAATGTTCAACAGTACACATTAAACCTGTCAATTCAATACGCAACTCAATTGATTGAAAATTCGTTTGTGCAACGAGTAACCTATCGTTATTATTTCCCTTTAATAAAGCATTCTAGCCGATTATACTACTCGACTGATATATCAGAGAGCAATGGACAAAATAGGAATTTCAAATTTGATCCCTTTGGACTATGAGCTCCACTGGGAATAATTTCTACAACGTTTCACTACTCAAAGGATATTCTGTGAATGTTAGAACATGATGTGCTTCATTCTGTAGGATGGAATGACATCTATATCTCTATCCTCTTAAGACTTTCCTGTGTTTTTACTATTTTTTTTTTTCTCTTTTTTTTTTCAAGTTAAAAATCTTTACTTTGACGACAAAGAATTAATTGTAGCATGTTTTGCCAGAAACTCAGCGTTTGTTAATCTCAACGATTCCAACGAGAGAATCTAGAGAATTTCTTTGAAGACAGACACTACCTCACTTCTCTTTCTCCCTTTTTGGCCCTCTCAAGTGTTTTAAAGATGATACATATAGAAGAAAAAAAATATCTACGCTCAAATAAAATTTACAATCGCTTTACATCCGTCTTTGATCTGCTTTGAAAAATGCTAATGACAGACGAATAAGTTAGTTTTGTGTTTGCTGTGCAGATGAGTCTGATTGTTGCAAAAGTTTCCTCCAATAACAAGAGATAGAATAACAGAAATCTAAAAAAAGGAAGATATATCTTCAATCACGACAACATTCTTTGATCCAAAGAAATGATTCTGCCTTTGCACCTATCAAATGTTTCTTTGATGTCTACTAATCAAGATTCATGATTTATGCCTTGGTACTTATAATAAAAAACTTTAAACTGAAACCTTAATTACTAACTACTCCCTGCTGTTTGTTTTTGAAAGATAATTTCTAAACTGTCAGTCAATTATTTTTCAATGAACATTCTTGTTCAGAAACTTTTATAGAATGAAAAACTAGTCTTAAAGAATAAATGAGTTTTCTCGAGCATTGTGTAATTGTGTTATCGTGTTAGTGAAGTGTTTTATTGCCTACTCTGCAAAGGTAATTCGTAGCAATGGGATAGAGTGAGCTCCAGAGAGGAAAGACTAATTGACCAGCCATAATTAACCGAGTGACAGACACGAGACAGTTCATAGCAGGCAAATCTAAACTAGCTTTCGCGACCAAGTTTCACTCTCTCTGTCAAAGGATCAAAGGCATCCAGTGTGGTTAGATTTTCTGTAGGTGCGCTCATTTTTTCGAGTGCTCGCAGTCTCTTTAAAAGGACATGGTTCTACTCGGAAAATATAATAGTCCACGATAAGGTGTGACATTAAGAGCTGTGCTCATTAATTTTAAAAGCAGAACAGATATGGAAAGAGAACAGCGTCATCAAAATCAATAATAAATTTAAAAACCTTGAAGTCTTCTCAACTGTTGTAATTGGTATATAAATTTTATATATATATATATATATATATATATATATATATATATATAAAACGTAATATTAAATAGACCTTTC
>JAUESH010000008.1:1025021-1037388 GCA_032275165.1 Synergus magnus | reverse complement strand
AAATATTTATTATTGTGAGCGTGAAGTTGCGGAAAATAAATTTGCTCTTATGGTAATTACCACATGCCCTTAACAAATATTAAAACAAACGTAAGAATTGCACTACTTCTGCAATGTATTCAGAAGGACATAAGCGCATATTTTTAGGCACATATGTAGGAAACCCTCAGTATGTTAGCTTACGCCTCGTTAAATTGTGCCAGGTCCAGGAGAGAGAGAGATAAATGACGATGAGTGAGAGCGAAAATGGCGAGAAGAGAGATTGATCCAACCCTCATGTATATTTTAAGGGGGATCAAGCACGAGTTGACAGGAGCAACCGCTCTCGTCCTCTAAAGCAGAGTCCGAGCAGGACTAATTAATATTCACATAAATAAATATTTGTCTCCTAATCATACTTTTACTCATCTCTATTTAAAAAGTTGCAAATCTTTTAAATTACTACTTACACGAAACATTACATAAAGTACAATGTTGCAATTTGTATCTTGAACATTTGGCAACAAAATACAGCCCATTGAAGAAACCTTTCTTAAAAGAAAGTTTCCTCATAAAAAATCGCATATAATAAAAATTTACGACTACTTTTGAGTTCATGCAATAAAAAATCGAACGTGAGAAACAAAATTAACCATAAATCATATGAGAATGACATATGTTCGTCTTATTCGGTGAGATGCAAATGCTATGCCTTGCATCATACGCATCGGTGCAAAACGACAACGACTTGCCGACGATGGAAGGACATTGTGCCATGTATGGTGCATATTTATGGTACGACGCGTCGCTGTAATCATTATTGAAGACGAGAACAACTAACGAAGGAAAAAAAAATCATAACCGCGACTCTCGCAGTCATCAATATTTCATTCGTTCGGTAGCGAGGAACGAAGTCATTCTCATATTTTGATAGACTTCGACTGCGAAGTTAAAAGAGGCACTGTTTGACAACCCTTCGATGATTTATTGAGATTGCTATTCTCCTTCCTCTCTCTCCGCCGTAAAATAATTTCTCAGCATCGACGATGAGTAAAATGAAAATGGGAGGCTTTCATTTTTTCGAATGTAGTTTGCAATATATAATTCCGCGTTAAAAATGATTTTATGGGTACTACAGACTGTCTTCGTTAACTTTACTGTACAATATTATTTAACATAAATATTAAATAAGAAATAAGTCGCCCAATAAAGTTCTACTTTCCACTATAAGGTAGACATAAGCCTCTTGCATATAAACGATAAAATTGTGTCTCCCTTATCCTATTGAAAATTGCTTTAAAAACGGAATTCGCCTCATTAACTATAAACAGAGTATTAACCCAATAAGCAATGTGCAATGCGTGCGAAAGTGGCTGATAACATAAAAGCAATAATTTCTTACAAGCGTGTAGAATAAGAGTTCACAGTGTGTAAACTGCCGAGGCTGAAAGTGTTAACTGCCCGTTCGATTCAGGTAACACGAGCTCCTCTCCATTTTCCCAGCCGGTAAAGATCTTTCATGAATATTCGGAATTTTTTGCTCCGAAAGCTAAAAATCAAGTGTCAAGTGTGTCGCGTCGGGCGATAGGCTAACGAGCATCTTACAAAATGCACGTATAAGTAAATTACTCGATATCTCCCTGGAGTCGATGCTGTTCTGCTCTTGGGTGGTCCATCCCATAAGCAGTTCGGATTAAAGACTGATACACGGGAAATCAATGTGAGCTTCGGTCCCTCTACACTCTACAGGTACCCGAGGAATTTATTTTTATGTTACTTGTACATTTGTACAACACGATAAAGGGGGCGGTGAAAGTTAAACTGTTGTAATCCATTTGGATTTTAAAGATAAATTTTCATAGTTTTTGTGTAAGCTGTTTAGATATTTTTAAAATTATTTTCCTAGCTTCTGCCATAGGCTCGAACTTGTGCGGAAAAATCGTAAAAATTGAAATATATCCATAGTTAATTACAAGAATTAAAAAAAAATCAAAATAGATCATATTTTAATAAAACGTAGTAGAATCTATTAAAATATTCATTTGTTATTTTTTTTTCCACGTATGGAGCACAATCATCATTTGGAAATTTACAAGATTTTCCGTACAAGTTTGAGCCCATGGCAGAAGTTAGGAAAATAATTTCAAAAATATCTGAATAGCATACACAAAAACTATGAAAATTTATCTTTAAAATGAGACCAAGGGCTTTTAAAAATAATTAATATTTTCGGAGTTATTAACATTTTTGAAAACATCGAACTTTAAGCAACTGCTAAAGAACAGGCGTATCAACAATTTCCGATGGTAGTGTACATAGAAAAAATGTATGGTATAAAGAAAACAATTATTTATTTACACGTGCTAAACTTATTTTTAATCACACACTGAAAAGATAAATATTAATCGAAAGTTAGAAGATAAAGTAGAAAAAAGTCGATTTTTCGATAAAATACAAAAAATTCCCGGTCCTAAATGAAATTCCCGGGTTTTTCCCCGGTCCGCTAAACACCCTGATAGTGATTTTAAGGAATTTTAAGGGGTAAAAAAGACTAAAGGACTTTCAAACATTTGAAGAGATGCTTAGAGATTTTTATTGATTTTAAGGATTTCGAGTGAATTTTAAAAGAGCTCAAAAAGTTATCAAAAGAATTGTCCAAAGATTTTTATAGATTTCACAAGATTTCAAGACATTTTAACTGTTTTTAACGAATTTAAAGGAATTTGAATAGAGTTCAAGATATGTCAAGTAATTTTAATGAATCCCAATGAAAAAAATTTAAAAAGCAAAAAGGAGTGCAAAAACTAGAAATTAATGGCGCGCAGAGTTCGCGCGGATTATAGTTGCTAGTAATATTTAATAGGCAGATTATAACTACGTCATCGCGTCGCAAACACACTATTAAATATTAAACATTACATCTCTAATAATGCATGCACTTATGCAGGAAATTCTGGTGGCAAAGTACAAAACCATTAGAGAATTAAAGCGTGTGTAAGAGGAGTTTGATGAATGAAAAGTGAAAGGGGAAGTGAGGGGGTAGATTCTTATTTCGGCGCCATATGGTACATCCGTGGTTCGTACTTTGGTTTTCAACTCACAATCCGTTGTATGTATGTGTGTTTCCTGGTGCAGAGATTCGCGCGCCTGTAAAACGACCTCGAAAACGTGCACTAACATATAAGAGAATGCGTGCGAATCATCTTTTGAACACACACAGAGCCTCGTTAATACAAGGATTGTCTATTGTTAGCGAAACTCTATGAGGATGCCTCTTGAGTAACATAATCATCCTGCACCCTCAACCCGACAAAATTTCGGATCTTAATAAGCCAGAGAATTCCCGCTATTCTAGTCATTATATCATCTCCCGCCCTTAAACCTGTTCATCTTTCCTTTCCCCATCCCCTCTGTCCTTTTCCGAGGGAAATTTTTGGGCTTTTTTACTCAATGTTTTGCGTACCGCGAAAAAACAGAGAAATACCAGTATTTAACGTTTTGCTGCCTTGGGCAACCTGTCAACAGCTGCGGCGTGTGCAAACACCTCGCGGGGGGTTGGCTGTTGTCCTTTGTATGCATGCAATGTCATGCCCTCGTATGAACCCTCTACTCTACCATATGACATTGCCAAAGGATGATTTCCAAAGCTACCAGTGCACTTTTTCAATTATGGAACAAAAATTTTGAAGGATGTGTTTTGCTTTACTTTTACATGTTTGCATAGTCAGACGATAGAGATAAAACTTAAATAAAAATTTAATGTCGCTTGAAAGGTTGAGAGGCTGACGAACCTTTCTCAATTAAAATCCGATGTAATTGAATTTGAAATTATTTACAAATATTCATGGTCCTTGATTATCGATTTCCTTGAATATCTAAGCAACAATAACAGTTCTTCGGTATCAATTAAAACGAACCGAATTTCGAAATGAATAATGTAAACCAAAAATTCAAAAGCTTAGTGCACTCTCTTCGCAATCGAAGTACTTTTATTTATTTGTCAAGCCGATTGGAGTCAAAGGTTATTTGCGAGATCGCGGGTTCCCGGATTCATTCCGAGCACAGGCAAACAAGAGGGAAAAAATAAAGGAGAAAAAAGAAACTAAAAAAGGAAGGTACGTCCACACTCTAGAGTAACCTTCCGTGGAAGAGTGAAATTCCCGATTCTCTTCTGCCGAAGGGCAGATTCAGGCAATAAGAAAAGAAGCTGAGAACAAAAAGGGAATGAGATGGAGTGATTCTCTGAATTTCAAATCGTTCTTGCTTATATAGGATGTCTCACTAAAATTCATCTGATCCTCCTATTTTCCTTTTAATTGACCATAAATTATTCTGCTATTAAGTTATAATAACCACTTCTAACCACACTTTTAGCTATTTGAATCAGTGATTATTCACTGATATTTCAGTCATATTTCACTGATGTTCCCAGTCAAAAACAACTGAAATTTTTAGTGACGATTGATGAAAATTCCAGTGGTTTTTGGCTGGGTAAATCAGCGAAATTTCACTGATGAAAATAGCCACAAGTACGATTTTTATGTATGATATTAAATATAAATGTTAAAACTAACTATTTAACTAATTCTGTTATTATTAGCAACTTTCCAACCGAAATATTACTTTCTCAAACGAACTGATATTTCAGAAAGACACCCCTTGGATTGAAACTAAATTCTACATCCGCAGATAGCAGCTCTCTATTATTCAGTGCCTCCACTTCCCTTATTTTCTTGAAGAAAATCGTAAAAAGAGAGAAAGAGTTTAAAAAGGGAACGAAAGCGAGAGCTGAATCTAACGAAAACAATAAAGAGCGATTTCTTCCGCCTTAGAGAATCCACTTCAGGTGGATACAGTAGAAGGATAACGAACGTACAGCGACATTTTTTCCTTGATACTCTCCCTGAAATACAGACCCTCAATTCGTTTCCATTCTTATAAAAATAGCTCGAAATCTTGTCCTTAGAAATCAAACTAAGGAGCAATTCGAAGAAAATCAGCTCAAGATTATTATCTACATTTCTCAAAGTAAAATAAATATGTTTCAACTTACTTCATTAAGTATGCAATCAGCCAAGAGGAAAAAATCAGGATTTGTTGAACGTACCTGGAACAAAAAGAAGACAACACTTATTAATAAAAAATTTGAGTAAACTACAAATTTTTACACTTTTATTTTCCCGTCTTTTTCACCTCGAATCTTTCGCCTTATTCTTTTCTTTTCGGTATATTCTCCTTTTATTTAACCTTTCTTTTCTATTTCTTAAAATTTATTTTTAACAAAACAATTTTCACTCAAGCTACCTTTCTACTAAAGTTAATGCTCTACTAATGCTTTCTCCTTCGACCTTTTATTTTGTTTTTAAAGATTATTGGCCCTCCCTTTGTATTTCCTTTACAGTTTTTCCAAGACACGCCGGAAATGGACGAGCTTCCGGCTTCAGAGCAAAATAAAAGAAAAAGAAACCGAGATCGTTTCATTAAACGAAACAGCGAGTGATTTTCACGTTGTATCGAGGAGTCTCGCATTGAAGGGATTCGCTCTGCTCGCAATTTTCCTTCATTTTTCGTGCCCTCCCATCAGGAGGTGAAATCCAAAACCCCTTGGCTGTTCAGATGGCTATAAAGTAAAATAGAAGGAAGAAAGTCGACTTTCATTCGAGACTGCAGTATTCTAAGAATGCAATCGTCTCCCTAATGGACGCGTGCAGCCAATGGCCTCGAAATGAAGTAAAATTAAAGTTTAATTTAAAATAATTTCAAAATGATTTAAATTTCTTATTCTTAAATTGAGAACACAAATAAAAATAACATATTTTATAGATTTATTTTTCTTTTCCTGTAACGACATACATCTTGGTAAGAATCTTCAAAAATTCTGAAGGTAAAATCTTATTTAATGCTCTTAGTATTACAAAATCTTAAGCCGAGTGTTTTTTTTCTTTCCTCTCTTTTTTTTTTAATCAATTCATAAAGTGCTGTTCTCTTGAAAGCGCATAATGTTACAACACTTTTTGTTGAGATTCCGCTCATGTAAAATACACGAACCATTAAGGGCTGAAGTGGCGAGTCTGACTAATGGAAGGACAGCATCGCGAGAAATAATTGTCGACAAAGTCCAATGACCGAAGTCAGAGACACAACGTCGATCATCCATTCGTTTTTTTGCAGTTTTATTATTCGGGTTCCATTTCTGGTACGAACTGAATATTCCCTTATACCTTTGTCCGTTTGAATAATGAAGTTTCTGATAGAATCTCTGAAACCAAAATTAACGTGGCGACAAAAGCGCGAAGTGAAATCACCTTCTTCTTTATAATATTAATTGCACGATCAAATTTCCGCATTTCACTCTACTCAAGTTTTCAATCTGCTTTTAGATCAAGTCATTGATTTTCAACTAAATCTAGTTGCGAAAGTATATTAAATATTTATATTTTCGTGATATTTTGAACGTTGCAATTTTGTTTTACCCCTGAATTTGACAGCATTTCCGTCGCCTAAATCGGTTCACATTGAGACATTTCATCGACCCTTGATATATTTTTGTTCGTGAATGGTCCAGACTTGCTAAAATCGTTAAAACTCCCGCATATACACGCACGGTTGGAAATCGTAATACACCCATTTGTTCGCGGTCCATTAAAAACACAGGGGTTTTATTTGCCCCGTTGCATTGCACCGTTAACGGAAGACTTTGAACGAACCGCCAACGGCGCTCGGCGTCCCGACGCCATCAAAACTCGTTATCAATTTAATATCAATAATCGTGGCTCATCAATCAATTCATTTAACGAAAAGCACATATGAACATTAATGTTAACTAATATCTCTCTGCATTACAGTAAATATATCCTGAAAATTATATATTAAATTAATTTAATTTAATTAACTTGATTATTTTCTTTAAAAATTCCCACAAAAACAGATATATGAATGCGTTCTCAAACTGCGTCAAATATTTCCGAGAATCATGATTCGATCCCTTATCCTGTCTATTTTTTTTAACACGTAATTTATCAGTCGTTATTTATCATGAAATGGGATGTGAATAAAAATTTGATAAAATTAAAAAGATAAAGCTCAGGAGAATAAATTCAAGTACGACGATGGACTACATGACTTTGAAAACATATGAGAATGTTTAAAACTGCACACGTAATGCAAAAAAAAAAAAATTAAAATAAAATCCTATAAATTTATCGCTTCCGCATTCCTATCAGGACCACTTGAAATATTGAAATAACCGCAAAGCCTGAAAATCAACAAGTTTGCACCATGAATACATTTCGACCATGACTTGAATCATATAAGTACACAAAATGTACGCATAAAGTAGATTTCATCCTTTAGAGATTAACAAATACAGAAATTCATTCATAATTTAGAATGTGTAAATATATATAGAAGGGAAAACCACTTATCGGGGCGAAAGCATTTATGGTAATAACTTCTGCGTTTGCTTACTATTACAATATCCTTTTATGCACACAAAAACTTGATTTTACGATGAATACGGCCAATAATTATATAGAAAATTAGGTCTTCTTTCTCAAACCTTTGCAAAATGAAATTAATCTGCCTTTATTTGTTCAATAATTAAAATTAATAGCCTAAACTTTGACACCTTTATAAAGACAGGACTTCAATAAATTATATAAATTTTGTTTAATATCAAGTTCTGAATTACGAGCACTGACTCGAATTTGAACGGGTATGAAAAATTGAATTTGTGTGAATGGGTCGCAGACATTCATTTTACTCTGACCCGGTCATCCTGTCTGCGGAACCTGCAGACCAAGTAACCGTAAGTCAATATTTAACTGGTCATTAAACGGATGATCCGCGGAAAGCCTAGAGAAAAAAAGCTCGTCGAGTTTAAAGTTTAAACACGTCCCCTCGTTTTGAACGATTCGGTTTCTCTTTTAAAGGTCGTATTCCACTCTCGGCCTTGCTTACATTGCTTGACAACCTGTTTCGAGCAAATAAAAAAAGTTTAAATTCCAGTGAAAAATATCGAGTTTAATGTGTGACCATTTCAAATCATGCAAACTGGAAATCTTCATATTCCGTAATCGATTATGACCACATGAAAGGAATTTAAAAACTGTTTAGTTTCCTTAAAAACAAACTCTTTTGAAAAGAAGTACACGGAAAAAATTATTTATCGAATCTTTCCTTGACTCTCAACCACTCTGAGAGTCAAGGAAACTTTCGAAAACTGTTTTAGAATTCTTCTCTGAAAAGTATTTCAAATTTTAAAAAAACGTTAATGAAATATTTTGAAAATTTTGTCCTATCCAAAAGTTGATGACAGTCAAAGAAAATTTTAATAACTATTTTTTTCCATGTATTTGAAGTCATCATTGAGATCATCATAATCAATCGAGATAAAAAGATGAGTTTACTATGAAGCGTAATGATGTCAAAAGATTTACGGAAAGTAATTGTAATAGCACGCAAACGGAAATTCTGTCTCTCAATTTATCTTATACAGACTTCCGCTGACTAAACGTGTGAAACTGTGCCTTTATCCCCCTACTGCCATTTAAGATTAGAAGACAATGCTCTTGAATATATAATTACGACCATGTGACACACAAGATTCAGTTTCTTGCTCTCCTCGAGTTGCAATCAAATTGCAGTTAAACAAATGACATAAAAAAATGGCATTAATTAATTATCTCAAAATAGTTTTGTGCATGTTTGGTCTCTACATTTTTGCGGTAAGTAGTTAAAGACACCAATAATTTTTTTAATATTTGGAAGCCCTATAAATTGTTCCTTAATTTATAAAATAACCCCTGAATTTTTTACTTCGACCTAAACGATCATTTTGCGTAAATATAGAAATTTTATAAAATTAAAAGAAAGACTCGTACAATCAAGATTCGTGCGGTATGACGGATCTGCGCTAAGTGGAAAATAGATAACCGCTAATATACATATGGAGAACGAGAACCCTCCATATTTGAAAACTTTATAACCTTTTTCCTTTTTAAGATATTCAATTGATTGAGTAAAATTTATCAAAAGTGTAAATCATTTTTTGATAATTATATTTTTCACCAGGTTAATTGCTATCCTACAATAATCGAAAATAGCAGTTCCGAAAAAGATTATAAGAAAAGTCTACTAGTTCGATGGAATGGACAGATTGGTATAGGTATTTATTAAATAAAATATAATTAATGTAAAACATTGAATTATCTTCTAAATTTTCTAAGAATTGTTCATTTCCCTCGGTTAGTTTTCATTTCTAAACATTTTTCTAGATTTCCACCATTTGGGATTAAGAAGAAAATTAAAAATTCCAAAAAATTCTTTCACGGTTTTGGTGAGTACCTATCCTTATTTCTCTTTTTCCAAATGCAAAGCGAAACGTTGATTTATTTTTTTTTTTTTTGTAATTTCAGAGTAATGCTAATAATATTCAGCTTGTTAAGCAGCAATTAAAATCATTTCAAAGACAACAAATTAAGCGATTAAGCCGTTACTCACTTCGAAGTAACAATGAAGTAAGTATTATAATTAAAAGAATCTAAAAATCGAATGGCATTAAAAAATATTATCTTTACTCAGGAAGATGAAATTCAGTTGTACGACTGCAAAGTCGAAGATTTAGAATACATTCCATGTGAAACAAGTGTAAGTTACTTTGCTATTGAAATTTTTGTATACTACTTCAAAAAAAAATAATTACACATCTTTTTTAGATTGTTGAGAGAATTCCCGAGGTTGTTCTAGATCGAAATGGGAAAGAGTTGACATCCCCTCGACATTCACTGTTAAATATGGCAATAATTGCCGAAACATGCAGGTAAAACTGCAGTTTTATTAATTTATTACGAGTACATTCTCCAGTTATATTTAAAAAATATATATAAAATAAAATGCTTTATGATATTTTCAGAAATCCCAATAAAAAATGCGAATTCCACGAGGACTCGAATCACAGAAATAAGCAAAGTTTATGCGAGCAAATATACTCTACTTATACTTTATACGGTACGGCTGAGGACAAAAACACATTCAACACAACTTTCAAAATAGAATCAGGTTGTCAATGTGTATTTTACGAAAACGGGAAAAAAGTGAGAAGTGAATGTCCAAGAAATAAATATATGTATCCTGAAAGAAGACCAATATTTCCAGTTTGAAATTACGATTTTGACGATACAAGCATACGAAATCTGATAATATAACTTAACCGACAAAATAAGAGACATATTTAATATGATGTAAAAAGAAATGTACAAAAAAATGTTATTTAGTTTTACATGTAGGAACAAATAAAAAGTATTTATTGCATTTTTAACTCTTGAGTTTCTTTCTTAATTTACACGATTTAACACGAATACTTCTTTGTTGACCGAGCTTTAATTTAAAAAAAAAATAATAAAGTAATTGCGCGAAAAATTAAATCTCCAAGTCGTGAGAGGTCCTTCGAGGAATCAAATATTGCATTTCGAGAGTTGGAAAGGTAAATTATTTAGTTATAAGTGGAGACTGTACCTCAATCATGAAAATACGCGTGATTCCGCGGATCCACGTGGTGCGTGCCATATGCTCAACACCGTTAGATCTATAAATATCAAGTTCTTCACTACCTTCGGGGTCGTAGGTGGCATGTCAAATTCTCTGACATGCGTCCCTTTTGTTTAAATTTATTCCAGAAACTTTCTGCCCTGTCCCCGATGCTTAGCACGGCATTTATTCCAATCTTGATGGACTTTCTCAAAAAGCTTGGTTCCTTGTTCTCGCGTAAATTAAATGTCTGAGCTTCAGTTTAAAACGTATTAAATTTTTGTTAAGCTTCACAACCATTATGAGTTAAAAAGTATTACTAAAGTACGACCTACTCTCCTCTAAGCACGTTACTAGTAGGTCGGGATAAGGAAACTCAAAAACCTCTAGACAGAGATTCAGTAAGTGGATTTACCTATAAACCACGGTCCAATCAGATTTTCGAGATAGTGGTTATAGAATATTAAACTAGAAGCATTGGTCGAGTACATTTTCAAAGTGTTAGTCGGATGTTCTCAGAGCTTTTAACTCCACGCATTACCAAAATTCACTCAACTCAAATATCCAAGCAAACTTTTCACTCGAAGTGGTCATGAGAAATTCATTAACTTTATTTCCGACTCGATAGGGTATACACGAATTACATTATTCGTGTACTTACAACCCTTAACGAGTTTCGAGGAAATTTCTGGAATTCACTCAGCATTAAAAAATTAACTTTCGAGTTAACGAAACGCGGCACGAGTCCCTCTTGACCAGAATAAAATACATAATTGGGTTCCTCCAGAGAAAAAAAGCAGAAGCTACACATTCCAAGATCTCTTTTCCCAAAAAAAAATTAATTATACCTACCCTCCAGTTTATAGACGTTTTGAATTATACTAAAACAGAAAAACTTAACGTTGGGCCCGAATTAAATTGAAGCTCTGAAACAAATTACTAAAATGTCATCTGAAACAATATCGTAGTTAGAATTATAGAAAGTTTAAATTGGCCCAATTACAGGACAAGAGAGCAGAAAGTTATAATTTAATTTGTGGTCGACCCTAACCCACATTCCTCGCTGAATTGAGGGTGAGCTTCCCATCCCAGACTTCGATCTACTTCGATGTCTGCAACTTGTCTAGACTTCAGACGACCTACAACAACTCAACCCATTCCAACCAATCCAAGAAATAATATTTCTGAAATTAAACAGTCCCTTTTCTAGAAATCATCATCAACCTAGAAATCATCAAATCCATCTTTTCCAAGAAAATATTTCAAAGTAATCCTCAAATCTAAATACAATTGTACAATTTTCAAAATCTGCATCTGTATTCACAAAAAAAAACTTAAGGTCGAAAATTACCTTGAAATATTGAAATCCCCAGAGCAGGGGAATTCATCGAAATAAAGGGAAAACGATTCATTGACTCTACCTCTGAAATTATGAAAGACATTGGCAAAGGCTTGAATCCTCATTGCTATAGATCCCCTGTGTAGCGAGCATCGATAATGATTCCAAACCTGAGTGGCTTGGAATAGAATCAGCGAGACGTTCTTCCTAACGCTGATCTCGAGGGACGACTTTTTTTCTATCATTTTAATTTCAGAGTCTCGACGTCACCAATTCGGCTCTGAAAGCAAATAATACGGGAAACTCGATAGATCAACATCCCGTAAGCCAATTCCCTATTCACCTTCGACCTTACCGACAACACATTGGTAATTCGATATTCAATTCGCTAGCATTATCACTCAACAAATATTGGCCTTGCGGCTTTCTGGATACGGGTGAGATATTCACAGGGGAAATTTTACATCAACAGATTTACGAAATTATTTCGACTAATTTCAAAAAATAGTTAAGGCAAGATTC
>JAUESH010000008.1:986111-1024921 GCA_032275165.1 Synergus magnus | reverse complement strand
TTCACAGGGGAAATTTTACATCAACAGATTTACGAAATTATTTCGACTAATTTCAAAAAATAGTTAAGGCAAGATTCTCTAGTCTAGATATGAGATACTCAATGAGAGCTTTTCTCCATTTTTCTCATGTTCTGTTAAGTAGGATTACCTCAGATTTTTGACAGACTCAATTTAGTTACTTCATGTATATATAAAATATATAAACTACTAAAAATGTATCTCAGAAAAAATTTGCTGCACTAAGGGGATAAAAAGTGCAATATATTTTGAGTAATCCAGGTACCTTCTCGAAGCAAAGCTGTCGCTTTTTATCAGGATTAAACTCGAATTCTGATACGATTGGAGAAATGTCAGACGATCAGGACATTCTCCAATGTTCCATGGCTATTAGTGAAGTGACGAAGGATTCCCAACGACCTAAAGTCTGCAGAACTCTAATACCTAAAAGCATTTCTTGCGATTATTGACAGCGACAAGTGTACCTTAGTCAGCTTTCGAGGCTTCAAATCCTTTCCAAAGTCGCTCGAACTCTACTCAACAAAGCCTGTACAAGAAATTGCTTCCACTTTTTATAAATCGATTTAAAAAGCGGATTAATCTAAAATATCCGATATTATTATTGTATTGGTATTTTGGAGCGCATGAATATACCCCAAATTCTATTTTCCTTAATATTTATTTTACCGAAAATCAGTTGGCCGAATAACCATTGACATAATTTTTATTTTTCCGAACTGCTATTTGTCATAATTTTCATTTATCCGAATGTTCATTTCACATAATTTTCTTTCTTCCGTTTTGATTGGCCGATTTGAATTTCGCGACATTATTCAACCAATCCGGGTGTTCACGACATTTTCGGAAAAATGAGATTTCTGTTACATACAATTTCGGTGACATGAAGATTATGACAATTGGTATTTCGATTAAATGGATTTTAAGTTAGGTGTTTATTTGGAAGACAACAAATTATGTGAAATGAACATTAGGATAAATGAAAATTATGCTAAATAGTAATTCGGTATTATAAAAATTATGTCAAATTATAATTCGGTAAAATTAAAATTATGTCAAACGGTAATTCGGAAATATAAAAATTATAGTAAATTGCTATTCAGTCAATTGATTTTCGGTAAAATAAATATTAGGGAAAATAGAATTTGCAGCAACCATAGTTATGGTTGCTGCAGCCAAAGTTTGGTCAGCGCAACCATTCAATTGTTTAGCTTAGCCATTTTTTTGGTTGCGCTGACCAAATTTTGGCTGCTGCACCCATAACTATGGTTGCAGCAACTATAGATATGATTGCCCCATATTTTTCCATTTTCATGGTTGGCCCAACCATATCTTTTCTCTCCGTGTGGAATTTTTTTTTCTCGCTTTAAATCTGTATTTCCACGCAGCGATAGGCAGAGTGTACTTGGCGCTTTTAATAACGTTTTTTCTCGAGTCTAGCTTGAAGATGTTTGCATAAAAATTGTGGGGCTGAGGTTATAGTGATAATTAACGAACCTGCTTATGCACTTTGCGCAGTACGTAAACGCACAGTCAGCGAATGCACCAGCATTGGTTTAGCCTTGCAAATTTGTGTGATTTTTCATATTTGGGTTAACGGAATTTTATTCGTTCTAGTGTTCATTTGCTTTGGACATTGCTCAATTACTGGAGTGAAAATGTAAACATAATTAGATGAAAATTAGCGAGAAGTAGTTGAAATACGTACAAGAAAAGCAAAATCAGGGTGTCTACTAAATTTTGCCCACGAAATTCCCGGACAATTCAAAAATAAAATCAAGAACAATTCCCAGATTTTTCTTTAAAGCAATATAGAAATAAAATTAAAATACTGCCTAAATGGGACTGTTTAAATGGGTGTGGATCACACCTCAACATTTCTGCTGGCTCTTGTTTTTCACTTCGTCGATTCCCTTAGTCCCCTTTAACCCTGATTTTTTTTCTCTCAAACTCACTCTCGTCTCGAGCACAAAGTCGAAAGCATTTTCTGCAAGTGAGTTGGTGAAGATGTTAAAACGGATCCATTAAAGTTTTTCCGTTTCTTGTTTCAAGTGGCACAATGTCGCTCATGGTTTGGGATCAAGAATGAGCATTTTTGCATTCATGTACATTAACCCTCTAGTCCCCTGAGTCGTGGCCACTCCGAGCTTAGATACAAACACCCTCCACGAAACCCTCCTCCACTTTTTTTCAACCCTAGAACCCTCTCAACTGCCTACTACTTTTTCACAGTTCTTGCCCTCCGCTTCTCAGCTAATCTTTATTCATTCACATCTTTCTGCTGCGTCCAGATGTATTCCAAATTGTAAACACCTTCTTCCCTTCATTAATATATCATTTGTTTGATAAGCTTGATTATTTTGATTAGCCGCGAGCCCATCATACACTGAAAAAAATGGTTTAGCTGTCCCGACTAGACGTATCGCTGGATATTGTAATTCTAAGACAATATAGCTGTGTTACCTAAATTTTTAGCTGTGTTGCCTAAAATATCTAGCTTTCCATCTAAAAATTATCTAGCTAATTTACCTAGATAATTTCTAGATGGAAAATTTAGCTAAAACAGCTAGATATTTGGGCAACACAGTTAGACATTTAGGTAACACAGCTATATTTTCTTGGAATTACGAAATCCAGCGATACATCTAGTTGGGACAGCTAAACCATTTTTTTTCAGTGTATGGGGAATCGAATGTCTTATTTGTAGTAAAAAATAAGAGTAAGATGAAAAATCGCAAGAAGATTTTAACAGATGGAGGAGTTGTTCAAAGTTACTTATATCCCTCAGACGCCCTTCCCCTTCTCTTCTCTTATGCCCCTGAAGGCATCCGAGTGTGGAAGACAGTTTGCATTTAAAGATAAATTGCCAAAGTGCAGTGGTGACATAAATCAAAAAATAAACGCAGAAGATATTGCGGAACGTGTCAGGGTTGAGAGGTTATAAATTGTCCGGCTTGTTGTAGAATCTTGGGAGGGTTGGCTCATTCGAAATTTAAAAAGGGCTTAAAAAATTTAAGAAAATAAGTGCGCATAAAATGCTCTTTAAAAGCTCGTGCAAATGGAAAAGAAATACTCTTCAATTATTATTCTTTTACGGAAGATTCTGAAAATCTTTTCATTTCTTATTTATCTACTATTATATAATAAAATCAGTATCATCAACCTTTTTTCTCAGGGTATAATACTTTAGCAAGTTAAATTTGCCTGAAGGGACGGATATCGTGTAAACTCCAACACTTCGCGGGGTAATTGATGCCCTAGGTGGAAATGGGGAAAAATTTTAATTCTCTCGCCACGAACGGGAAGATGAGAAGCAAATAAGGAAACTTGCGACACTTACGTTAGATATAGTTCTCGGAAAAGGTCCCGTCGGTACGAGATTGGAGAAAATGGCCGCTGTGTGGGTACATTAATCATTCTGTCTCGAAGGCACCTTGCAATTTTCCAATGAAAGTCGTCCCGAAGATTTTTCATCTCGCTCGACTGCTCGCACGCTTTTTCACCCTTCCTTCACCTTTCTCAATCTCTTTCTCTCTCATTCCCATTTCTTTTTTAACTCTCCCCTTTAACCTCGCATTATTCTTTTTTTTTTCTTCGGTATCATCTCGACCTTCTAGCACCTTTTCCTTGACGCCCGCAAAGTGGTTAACTCGTAAAGTCTCGCCCACGGATTTTAAGAGTAATATCTTGTAATAAAGTGTGTGAAATACAAGACGTCGATTAAACGTTTTAAGAAATGTGCAAAGTGTTCAATTGGAAAATAACTATATCTGAGGTATAATAATTTGAAAGATATAATTTAATGTGAATGACCAATTGTGCAAAACTGACAGACAAGAGATAAATAATCTCGAGTATATTAAACTAAAGAGGGATATTATTATTATAAGACAAAAGCATTATGAGCAATTGTTTTTGTTCAGGAACCTCATTTTCCAGAGTAATTGCATTGAAATGAATAAAGTTAATTCTGGAGGGTTGTAATGCAAGGATAAAGGATAATAAATGTCTCATAAATGGCAAATGAGAAAGACTTTCTGGAGAGTATTTGAATGAAAATATAAAAATCTGAGAAAATTGAAAAGCAAAAATATTTTTTAACGATTTGCACCCATTTGTACCTATTTGTTCTGAAATTTCGGCACAAAAAGTCGAATTTTATCGGTACGAATTAGACTCTGTCAATTTCATTACTAATTAGCTTGAAAGCTTTGCAATAGCTGAAATAAGGCTTTGTTTAGCAAACAAAACATAAATATTGATACCTGCGCGTATGTTTTGTATGTACTGAATGTGACAATGCAACAGTGGCATAAATGTGAATGCAGATTGGATTTCACGCTATTGTTTATTCATGTGGTCGGTTCTGATTCAAGAATTCAACGTGCACATATACGCTTTGTATAAACAAACCGATAGTTTGTCAAATAACACAATTTGCAGGCTGCATTTGCGCTTAATATCGTCTATAGTGATATTTAAAATAAAATCAGACGAGTTGAAACCAATTGCCATGCGAAGCAATAAAGCGCTCTCAATCTAAACATCCGGCATCCGTTCTTCTTCGTAGTCTCACAAAGTCGAAATATATACATCACTCGAGTCAAAGTTACTTTCCAAAGACAATTATTTATTATTTTGCTCAAAGGGTGAGTCTAATGGAGTAATTTAAGAGACTTAATGAATAAATAGTGCCATTTTCTCTCTTCCCTGAAATCCGTTACTTTGATAAATAATATAATTACTTGCTCTAGTCAGATTCCTTTCTGTTTAAAATCGTAATTATCAATAGGTAATAAGCTGGAAATGCTAAATTAACATTGGACACAAATAACCTCCAGTTCAATGAACTGTGCTTAAACTAATTAAACTCCATCGTTGGAATAGAATGCATTATAAATTATTCGATGGAAAATGTTAAAATAATAAGGATGATTGAAGATTGAGGGACATATTAAGAGGGTGAGTAACTGACCT
Source organism: Synergus magnus (assembly GCA_032275165.1). Taxonomy (NCBI): domain Eukaryota; kingdom Metazoa; phylum Arthropoda; class Insecta; order Hymenoptera; family Cynipidae; genus Synergus; species Synergus magnus. Next base: position 1,019,929 of record JAUESH010000008.1, on the reverse strand, counting down.
AACTTCCCTTTCAGCTTTATCATAAGAGGGAAAAAAGTGGAACAGATCTCCTTAATCTTGGACATTCTATTCGGGCGATTTGGTACTGACAAGTTAGAACCTCCTTTCAACAACATCTGCGAGGAATTGAACATTTGTTATCTTTTTCCTACTCACTTTTTCAATAACAGCTTTGGACCATAATTCAAAACCTACTTATGTCTGCAGAGTCAATTTGGAACAGTGTATTTCGAGATTCGAAGTACACAAATAACTCGTGAGCCTAAGAAGATACGTCAACGATATTCCACATTCAAATAAAACCGATGACATCATTTGAAGATTGGAATAGACTTAAGGGTGTGTAATATGTACATCATATAAGCTAGTGGTGTTAAAAAAAACCCTATATCGATAACTCTCGACGCTGTGAATCGAAACCCATGTCTCCTCTCATGCCAGCTGATAAAGCGTGTCAATAAACAAAATCATGAAAAATCCGGTACTTCCGATCCCAAGAGAGCGCCGACAATTCACGTTCCGCTTCGTGCTTATTCGAAAGAGTGTGTTTTGTACAAAATAAATCGTGGCCTCACACGCACATCGCTCGTTCATTCGATATAAAAGCTCTGGTCCGCTGTTTGTAGGGACAAACATTTTCTGTGCAAAACAAATACAAAATGCAGTTGTGAACAAGTGTACATGACATATAGAATGAATGCACACAGAGGAGCGCTTTTCCATCGACCACAGTGGTCCACTGATCCCAAAGCATCGCTTTAATTATTATACATAAATAAAAACTCGATGTGTTTGCGGCAGAAACATAAAAGTCGTATTAGTAAAATTCATCTGTCATTCGATTTTCGTCCGACTGCAATTTCTCTTTTGCGAGTGCACATTGGATTCGATTACGACTGTGATTCTACCACGAAACGAAGTTTAATGTATTTGTCAACGGGAATTAATCGAGATAGATCCCACGAAACAGTTGATATTTCACTTTTAACCAAAATGGAGATTATAATAAATATTTAAATGTGATGAGTAAATATGATTCAGGAGATATGTACAGTAATATTTCCACATTGATTTCATTAATCAACCAATCACTTTTCATCGAAGCTATTAACGTTTTTAACATAATTAAAATAATTCTGATATTATAAATACATATTACGAATATTCCTCCAATTCAGTTTGTTCTCTCCAATCCACCGAGAGATAGAGTAATGCTGATAAGCAAATAAGGCTGGCATACATATTCTCGGATTTATATGCTCGGAATGAATTATAATTCAAGCGTAAAACAAGCGTTGCTGATCAACGGGCCTAAATGGCTCGGGGAGCCCTAAGGGGTAGATGATTGCTGATGACAAAGCCAACCCCTCGAGCATGCGTTCAATTCAATCCCTCCCGGAAAAGTGGAAAATACCTTGATCATCGTCACATAAACTCACCTACAATGGATCACTTTTCCTGTTTTAAAATCCTCAAGCGCTTCACTTTTTTAAATTTGAAAACGCCCCTATTTTGTAAACGTATCAATGAATAGGTTTCACTAGTATATTTGCAAACGTGGATTAGACAAAGGAACTGCAGACTATATTCACGTTCATGCAATAACGATTGCTGAAAGCATTGTTTAAACTTTGTTTATACTTGTTGACTATAATATTTCTCTGAAAAGAAAAACCTCAGTGACCTCATCTGTACAGTTAAGCTAATGTTTAAAGATACTTGTTTAGATCTTGAATTTTGGTGAATCAGGATTGTTAGAGTTTATCTTTCGCTTTGAAGGAAGAAGCTTGCTATGCAAAACTGTCTTAATTAGAGGTAGAAACACTGAATTGGCCTGTTAAATCATCGTACTTGATAGATTATGCACATAATGGCTAAATACGCAAATAGATTTGGGTACGTAATAGATGGTAGGGTAAATTTAGCACGTTTCGAACCAACGATGCGAGAATATACCAGTGGCATGATTCCCTGACAATGAACATGTTAGTCTTTGAATGAATCTACGGCTAATACTCTTCGTCAAAGAAACTTGCTATTTCATGAAGTATCTCAGAAATTGCATCAACATTACTGTACACTTGCGAATTTATTCCAAAAATTCCTTTTCTGACGAGTCAAAGTCAACATTTCCCACCGGTCTTTTCTGAACAGGATTTAGAGAATACCCCATAATTATAATTTATTAGTCACGCATGATTGGCAGAAAACAGTCAAGATTGCAACGCTTAGTCCGCAAGAGTATGAAATATGAGAGTGGAGTGATCGATGACTTGTGTGACCGGCTGGGATAAAATTGTCAATCGATGCTTTAATCCAAGATCGTGAAATAGGCAGAGGGTTGTTCTAGCCTTGGCGATTCTCCATTTGTGGAGTCAATCGGCGAATGCAGCATGTGATAGAGACAGGGTACCCAGAATCCCTCAGGAATCCAGCCACGTGGCTCTAACGCGTGCGAGCAAGAACCGGCTTGAAGCAATGGCACACCCCCAACCCTCTCCCTTTCAAACTACCCGAAATCTTCTCTTCTGAATCAGGGAGAATTGGGTGAAACCGAGGGTGCCTCATACAGTCAAGTTTTATGACGCCGGGCACACATAACAGTTTTAAGCTGCTTAACCCTCCAAGGATTTTTTATTTAATTCTCTCAACAGAGCATTTTTCCAAAAGTGTCATGTTTCGGTAATCATAAATGTCATAAACAATATGCATATAGAAAGAGTTTTAAAATATTGATTCATTTGGATTGAAAATAATTCTGTACGACAGAAACTTGTAATGTCTATTGTTATCTTTAGTTGGAACAATAGGTTTGGATAAAATTGAATGGGGAAAAAAATTTTCGTTCATTTGAACGTTCAAAACTTTTCGTACATGCATTCCACTGATTTTTGAACCAGACAAATGTTTTTCAAAATCAGCGGATTCAAACGACACATTGGGTTCAAGTTTCAGACGTCTGGTCTGACGATTTTTTTTACTTTTATTGGAATAAACATATCGAAAAAAAGTTCCCAAATCCCCAAATTTTTATTTATTTACTAGCAAAAATTTACCCGGCGTTGCTCGGGATTTTACGAGATTTCATAGAATTTAAAGGATTCCCGAAGATTTTAAGTGATTTTATGTAATTTTAAGGGATTTCAAGATATTTCAAGAGATATTAATGGAACCCAGGGGATTTTGAAATATTTTAAATGATCTTAAGACATTTACAGAAGATTTGAAAGATTTTTAAGAATTTTCAGTAATTTCAAGGGATTTCACTTGAGTTCCTCTACATTAGAATAATTACTTGAAATGTCTTAAAATCACTTAAAATTTCTTTTGAAATCTCTTTAAAATCCTTAAAATTTCTTAAATTTTTTAGAAATCCATTGAAATTCCTTACAATCACTTGCCATCACTTGCAATCTTCTAAAATCCCTTGAAATTCCTAAAAGTCATTTAAAGTCTGATGTAATCCTTTAAGATGTCTTGAAATCCTGTGAAATCTTTGGAACATCCTTTTGGTAACTCTTTCAAACTCTTTTAAAAATCCTTTGAAGTTTCTTAAAATTAAATAAAATTCCTTAAAATCACTTGAAATTCTTTAAAATCCTTTAATTCTTCTGTAAATCTCTTAAAATACCTTGAAATCCTTCAAAATCATTCTTATTTCCTTGAAATCGTTTTAAATATTTCGAAGTCCCTTAGAATCCATAAAATCGTTTGAAAAATACCTTGAAATCTTTTCAAATTCCTTAAAATATCTTTAAATTCTTTAAAATCCTTTAATTCTTCATTAAATCCCATATAATCACTTAAAGTCTATAAAATCCCTTAAAATCACTTGAAATACTTTAAAATCCCGAGCAATGCCGAGTAAATTTCTGCATGTTGTGGAAACTTTTTTTGATATTCTTAGTCCAATAAATGTAAAAAAAAAAAAAATAGAAAAGTTTGTCAGATTAGACGTCGGCAACTTCAACCCAATAAACGACACAAATTCTAAAGATTATGGAGGTTTTATGTATAAGTTATCTCGTTTGTTACAGCAGGGAAGATTGGGAGATACAATTATTATGGGGCTCACATTTAATACCCTAAATGGGTTCCCATGGCTTAGGTGGCTACCACAAATCGCTTCTAGCTGACTTGTCATCAATAGATAGTCAGGAAGTGAGAGATAAGTGGCGAATGTCGAAACCTGTTCTCTTCTATAAGAACCTAATCATATCAACACAGAAAAACTGAGTTCCAGAATGTAAATGTAAAAGGGAATTGGTAAAGAAGTCCTGTTTGAAATATTTTCTATCATAGTATCACGAACATCCAAACAATTTCCGTATTTTTATCCTCTTTACTTAAAGCAGATGGTGCTAGGAAAGCAAACAAGTCTCGTTCATACTTCTCAAAAGGGAGAATGAAAATCTGCAGGCAGGATTTAAGAAGCAGGTGAAACTCAACTTTCTTATACAATTATCTAATAAATCGCTAATAGAAACGTTTTAAAAAATATAAGGGAAGGTCAATAATGTCTTAATGCACCACTTTACGAGGGAGGTATAAAATGCAAGATAATGCGAGTATTTAGCAGTTCTTTTGCATAAAAAGAGCCTCTTCAAAGCTGCGATATAAAAAATTAAAATACTATTCAAACATGCTGAACATGTTTAAATGTTTACCCAAGAACCGATGTGTATCCGCGTCTATATTGATTTTACGACGTAAAGTCTCTTTTTCTCTCCAATTCTCTATATGACCACTAGCCATGCGAGTGTAAACCACGTTCACGCGGAAGGATGAATGTTTTATTCATTTGTGGGTACGTGAAATTTTTAATTCACCGTGAATTCTCGTGGTCACCCGGAAATAAACTGCATTCAGTTCACAGAAAATTGTCATTTATGCATTACTCGGTCGGGATAAAAGCGCCTAACTATTTTGCGTTATCGGATTTACATGCCAATTTCAGAGACTTCTCGCGCTCTTTTCGTTTCTACGCTTTTTAAATAGATTTAATTCGATTGTTATGCATGAGTCTTCTGAAAAATGTCTTCGCTTTCAAATTCTCCAACTTTTCCCAAAAAGACTGTCGTGTTTTGTCGTTTATTTATCAAATAACTTTCCAGTATTTCTCCGCTTTTCATACATTTATTGAGTACTATTATGACTTTACTCGCTGGCTCAGGGGAATGAAATTTTCTTGATCGTCAAACGCAGGGAAATATCGAAACCACCTCGTTGAGAACGAGCGGCGGCGGCAGCAATGTCGAAATTGAAATTGTTCAATTGACAATATTTTTCGGCTATGGATATTGTATATCTCGATGGGCCAGGGTTCTTTCCGAATATTGCCTCGATTTTATGATATCCGTGGTTTACATTAAAAAGAAAAAACTCGACGCGAATTACGTACCAATAAGTAACAAATCTTTTTCGGATTACGACTCTCGATGGCTCCGATAACAAGTCTGTATAATACTATCGAAAGCAGTGAAATAGAAATGAATATAGAATCAAATAATAGCGTCTCTCGTCGAGGATATTTATAAACGTTGTACTTCCAGAGGTCAATACTCGAGTGCCGATGTCCTTTGAATCCTATACAGAGTCCTTCTATTTCTACCTATATCTATAATCTATAATATCTACATTATCTGTAAATTAACGGAATGTTCATTTTTTATTAACACAGCAAACCAACACTGAATAGAAAAATGTTTTCTTTAAGGTTTCACTTTATATAATCACAACCTTTTGCGATTTTAAAGTTACTTCCGCTTCTGCAATTTGCACGTGACGCGAACAGCTTTTCCTCAATGTGGTGGCACACGTGCTCCATGCTCACCTTACCCTAAAATAAAGCTATCTCTCGTTCAGAGAGTACATCTTCTCCATTCAGAACCTTTCCAGTCACGTGACCAATTTTATGACTGAATGGAGTCTCGTGCTTCTTACAGCCGCGGGTGGCACAATGAAAGTAAAAAGTGTTTTGTTAGCCTGCTGGGACTGCGTGTAATTAGAGAACACCCATTACTTGAGACCGATGATGCGCAAAGAGCTTACTGATCAAATTATTTTTGAAGTTTGTACGAGCAGTGGGAATATCGAGAGGAAAAGGGATAAACAAATAAGAGTTTCCATGTGGTATTTTATAACCATAAAATGAAAGCAAAAGAAAAATGCAATTTAACCAAATCCAGAAGTGAGCATTGTCATGGTCATTGTCATTGTCGTAGTGGCAATGAGAAGATAAGAATCCTTTTTTAAAGGAGGACAAAGGCGATAAATGTGAACGCAAAAGGCGAGATAACAAGCAAGTTCAGGATACCGGAGCCTGACATGGATACCACTTTGGCAAAGGTGCGATCTAACCATAACCAGACTATGCCGGAAGTTAACAATGCTACTGCCGCACCGCCACTCTTCGCGGTTTCGTTGTAGAGAATTTCAGACTCCAACATGTTACCAAGCATCCTCAGACGCATAACTTCCGGTTGTTGCTGGACTAGGAGGTCAGATGTAAACCCCTCCCTATTCTGCAGAATGTCGCCTCTGACTAGGGGCTAGAGTCACATAACTTTTAATAATGTCCACCTAATGGACTCTTTCTCGCGCAATCTCCCTCGCTTTTTACTACAAGCATTCACTGTAATAACGATACTCGCTGCTTCCTGCCAGAGGGTTATATGAGCGTTGAGAGAAATTAGAAAATGTCATGAAAAGAGACTATAGTGTCTGGAATATATTTCAACAACTCAGAACTTAAGAAGGGATTCGAGCCACCAAAAGCTGGTCGAAAACCAGTATCTTTACCCCATTTCTTCAATGAGAAAAATTGAAAGGATTCTATCAAAGCTGGAGATTTTCTTTTTTAGTTTTATTACGAACGAACATAAAATTGGAGTTGGAGAGTGAAGCAATTTAAGTAAATGGTACTAAAAGTGAGTCACCACTCTGATTTCATTCCTCCTTTAATTGTTTGGTACTTTTTACGGAAAAAAGTGGGTTAAGGATTTGATTTACAAAGTAGACTAAACCTGATTAACCGTCTCCTCGAAAACTGCTGGTAGAACTCCTGGGTAATTGATCGCTCTTATTGAGAGGTTCTAAAATATACTCTGATCTCTTAAAATATAGGGTCTCGCATTTGTATTGGCCTCTTCTTTTTCTTCTTACTATTTCCACGTATTTCAACGTTTTACTTTGAAATTCTTCCTCTTGCCAACTTTATATTACTTCGCAGCGGAGTATCATCGAATTCTGGCACAGGAAGTAGGCACTCAAGTCCTACATATGCGGTGTACCTAATTTGGAATAAAAGGACTCGAAGGATCCTTAGTCGACCTCGATTTGCAACCACGAACCAATGATTCGTGGTTAAAATCCTCGAGTGGATTACCTACTAATTAAGCACTGGAATATACATTCACAGGCACTAAACTGCTTCTCGTCCGGCCGATGGGTAAAATAGCAATTACCAAGAGGACACTTTGGTTTCGCTGATCTTGAAACCGATATCCGAGCAGAAGTACTGGAAAAGGATTCAGACCGCTACCGTGAGAAAATTAATTCGAACTACAAGAATCTTTTTCGTGGACGCGAACCTGGTTTGTTACAATTACAATTACAATGCTCGAGATACAATGTATACAAGTGTTGGAGAGTTATTTATATAAATGCAGTATTTTCGACCTGAACGGAAGAATAGATGCTTCAGCAGAGATCGTCTCCACTGAAGCCTTATTTCTCTAACAAGAAGCTTTTAAATCTGAATGACCAGAAAAGATGTTTAAAAACCTCGAGTAAACCAGAAATACATTACCAAGCAAGGTTTCATTTGAACGTGGATGTTTCTCAGTTTTTCTCGAGGCAGTCATCAGATCCCTAGCAATTTGTTTCTTGCTTAGTCTCCAGCATCCAGTCTCCACTTCTATTTTTCATTTCACGTGCTTCTGTGCTTCTTGAGCGTCGTCTCACGTGCTCGTCGTGACGTACAGGAATACAAAAGCGCGTGTACAAATCGACACCATCTGTCAGCTGAGTGGCTGCATTATGAGCCACCACTTGAGAGTATAACTAGAGGTACACTACCTTGTAGCCTATACTGCCACCCAATGCATTCATCGCGTAATTAACGTCTCGCAATTATGGCCGTCGAGCGTTAGTGGTCGTCACCAGCACCGAGACTGCCAGAGACTGCTGAATATTATAAGCTTTCATAACACTCGTGAATAAAGCTAAGCAGTCTGTTTGCTGTACATGCGGCTATCCGCGAAACTGTCGTTTCTGAATTTCTGAAGAGGGTGTTTGTGCGCCATAACTTGGCTGGACTTCTACTCTTTGACTCATGTAGCTCACCTAGCTTCACAAGCTGGCTCTCTGGATTCCAGTAACCCAACCTGCAGTTTAGTTGCACCTTCTAGCATCTAGTGCCGAAACTCTATATGTATACATCTTGTATGTTTACGAAGCAAGCGTCCCACAGGTCTTCAAGATTCGACGGCTCTTCACTGGCACCGAATCGCGTCTACAACCTTTGAGAAGTTTCTCATCAGCTCAGAAGTGATGTTTACCCGACGTCCTCACTTCTGTCGTCTCTACTTACAAGGCTATACATTTTACACGCGAGAGAATATCTTGCCTCCGGACATCGACGTTGCCTACATAAAGTAGGTTTACGTTAAGCTAAGGGTATATGTGTCAAGAGTCTGGCTACCGATAGTAATGATAGGATGGTACTCTTCGAGTCTTGGGCTGAAGGAACATTACCAGGAGAGGATAAATAACTTCTGCAATTACTTTGGGAAATTGGTATAAATATGGATAGTTAAATAACTTTAAGCGAATCCACTTTGATCCTCCTGTTTCCAACTCTGATTTATCATTAAAATCTCTCTCAATGGAGTCGATATTTATCGAAAATGAGATTTTGAGATAGCGCAGCGATCGAGAAGTTAAATGTACAAGCGGAGAGTTTTTTCATAATTTCATCCGTCATGCCCCCGCACTTTTGCATTTCAGCATTCCGTAATCATTCATTTCCCAGGTCGTAATTTGGTTCGATTTAATTGCAAACGTGGACACTGCTGTTCGTCGAACGAAAACAGCAGCCTCTATCCCTTCAAACCCTTCACAACCCTTTGATAACGTAGCACCGGATTCCGGAACCGAGCTTAATATCAACTGCAATTTAATGCCTTGTCTGACAAATAAACGCATGCTTTCCCATAATTCCTATAACAGGAAAGACACGGGTGAAGAGATATTAGAGAATATATATTTATATGCATATATAATATAATACATATATAATATAATACATATATAATATGCACAAGTAATATATTTAATAAATATCTGCTCAATCCATATCGTGTTTGCTGAAGGGGATGTTCGCGATGCGGAAAATCGAATAGAAAAATTCTGTTAACAGGCAGATGGCTTGTTTTATTACGAGGAGAGTACAATGAGTCCTATAGTGTACGCTCCAAAGACGATTTATGGTCTATGTGCGAACGGTTTTACTATTCTGGTTCAGTGTACCGTCTTTGAAGGTCGTTGCGCTCAGTTAAATTATTGATTAGAAATTTTGCGATAGAGTATTTCGGTTTAATATTTAGACGGAGGAGTTTGTCATCTATAAATAATTTTGATAAACTTTAGTATTAAATTCTCTGCTAATCAAAAGAGAAAAAGATGGATATGAAGAAGAATAAAGAGATGCCAGATAAAGATAGGGATATTCATTTTGAACGAGTACTCTCATCCACTAGAGCCAGCCAGCACTAACGAGAGCAATATTAGCAATTGACTGTAGCTGAGCGGATCGTTACAATTCTCCTGGTCATGAAATTGCTAATTGTGATCCCTTCCCTCTTCTTAAAGTGCGATTTAAAAATCCAAATTCAACTAATTTTCTGCAAACAACCACTTTACGACCTCTCTAGTTTGTTTTCCCTCTTGCATAGCAGCTGCTCTCGATACGTGTCTCTTGGTGTAAACAGCATCATGTTTGTTGTCGAGGGTGTCAAAGGACCTATCTAATCCTAAATGACGAGCGAAGGGACGACTCAAATTAAAGCAAAAATCACGATTGGTAAATAGATCTAAAGTACCGTCAAAGCATCTGCAAGAGTTGGCCTAGGTAATAAAGAAAATGGAATTTATACTTGTACAAATAAGTCAACCTATTTTTGAACAACTTTGGACAATTTTCAACGCTATAATATATACGTATCTTCGGTGTAGAGAATGTGGAATATATTTTAGAATACAAAAATTTGACAAATGTCAAGAAGTCTTCATACGAAGGAAATAAAGAACTCCCTAACTACCCAATTTTGCAGCTTTTTTTAAATTCTATTAACATTCCAAACCTAAAAAAATGTCTCTAATTTCAGGCTGAAGAACATAGTTCCACTGATCTTGAATGGACAAGCAAACAATAATAATTCAGCATCTCTGTTCAAATTACAATACACTCAAGGAAAAAGGGTAATGCGAGAAGAGAGCGCATTCATGGCTACAAAAAATTGCGACGAGGACCATTGTTTCCAAGACTTGTCGAAATGCAACGTCTTGGCATCTCGCTCTAGTTCCATTTTAATCCTATATCATCCTCATTCTCCTTCATTTTCATTCTGCTTCATTTTCAATTTTTTTTTTATTCCGTACGGAATATAATAATGCAATGGTGACGTGAGGCGGACACAAGCAAAAATTAAGGCAAAGCCTTCCCGTCAGCGTTATAAGTCCAGCCGATCCATTACGCGTCTAATTGGCAGCGCGAAATTCTGAAGAAATCGCTGCCGGAATTTTTTCACGGCGGAAACTAGCCAGCTTTTGCGACCGGAAACCCAGTGACGGAAGGAAACGTCTGAAGACAATGCGCCCAGAGTTGCTGATCAGGAGAAAATGAAGTCGACACTAAAATCTGACTTTCTCTTCAAAAGAAAATGTTCTAATTAATCATTTGAATTTCAAATTGACGGAATTCTTTGTTCTTGTTTTTATTATGATAATAAACTTGAATCGAACATCTTGGTATAAGAAATTGGACATCTTCCTCCTATGTAAACAAAAACTTCCTAGAAAGAAAAATAAAGGCAATCGAAGAGAGCTAAGAAGAGAAGGTCACCTTTGGTCTATAGAGATTAGACGATGTATCATTATTTAATAAGATTCATCTAGATTATTAGAAAAACACTTCCAGAATATTATTGGTAGTAAAATTTTACGATATTTCCTAAGAAATTCGAATAAAAATTCTATAAATATTTATAATAAATATTCAGTTTTCTCTCCCGCTTTTTGTCTCGCTCCATTGCACGGAAATTTTCGTACGAATAAATAGTTTAATGTCTTACCGAGTGTAGGGCTTCTACATCAAACTCTCTGAAGTCCGAGAACCATAATGATCAGCCATAAATAAAATCCGTCCTCAATTTTGAACCTCCTATCTTCTTTTTCAAATAAGAAGCACCCACTTTTCAACTAAATTATGATTATTATTCCAACACTCACGTCACAACTTATGGATCACTAAAATCCGAATTTTATCCCTTCCGAATTAGCACTAATAATTAATTCACAATACCGAAATAAAAACAGAAAAAAACTCACTTTAAAAAAACAACTTTAACAAATCTTTTACTTTTGAAAAATCGACCCGGAAAACCACTTGAAAAAGAAGAGATTTGTCTAATTAATTTAAATTCCTATTTGGGGATTAGATTCCGTAAAGTTCTGAGTTTTGGAATGGTCGATTGGAATTTTTTTTTTTTTTAATAGAATTGTATACTTTTCTAATTTTTACACGAAACGAACTGTCACTTTTTTTTGACACTTTACTGATGCTACGTGATTACCGGCGCGCTGCACGTTGCTCAGTGCCGGGTACAGTCAACCGGGAAGCCGGTTAGGATTTCGCGGGGTTCGTAAGTTAAAATGAGAAATGCAATCTCCAGATGCGCGCGACCCGGCGGCTGCGCGTGCACTGCCCGCACCTCGCGCGCTAACCATGCTTTACCCCCTCTCTACCCTCCAACCCTCACCATCCATATGGGGTATTTTATAGCTCTTATAGTCTTTTCCAGACTCCCTCTTCTAAACTAAAATCTCGTGCATACACACGTGTTGGGCGTCGCGAATTCGCGAATTTTTCCCCTTTCGAAACCAAACTATTTCAGGAACAGCTAGAATAAATAACAAAGTCTCCACGTTTTTTTTTTAAATTCTTTGTAATCTCAAAATGGTATAACCAGGTCTGCCCTACAGCGGAAAAACATGGCTAAGCTATATCTTTTTGAAAAACACGTAATAAAACTCTAAAATTGAAGTATAAAAATAAAACTTTTATAATACAAGTTTTATTCTCTGTTGCTGCGTGCAATATTTGAAAATTAACAAATATACAGGGCTGCCACAGACTCAGGAAAAAAAAGCATTGATACGGATTGGGGTGAATTAACATTATGAATGCATGTGAATCCCGTTTTTTACCCGTTTTGGGTTCTTATGAATTAAGACGGATTGACCAATGTTGAAGCGTTTGCGCGTTAATGCGTCTAGACGAATTAAAGTACGATTTCAAATCGCACGTATTCGAACGAAATGGGAGAAACGTACATAAATTCGTGCTAAACAAATCTTTAACTAAACTGTCGTATTTATATTCCAAAATGCTTTACGATAGGAACTAGAAAACCGGAAAATCACGAATTAAAATAATTTAAACTTCAATATTAAATAGAATTTTCATACTATAGATTATTCCGTATACATATCTATATCCTTTAAAAAAGTGATTTATAGTGACTGTTTCTTAAAAAAAGTGACAAAAAAGTGACTAAAAGTGATTTAAGTGACTATGTGGCAGACCTGCAAATATACAAAAACTCCTGTCTACATAATTAAATCATTCAAGGGAAATAAAAAATTCTCGTATCAAATAAAAAATTCCGTACATTTCCCGTACCAATAAAATTCCCCTACAATTTCCGCTTTTCACGATTTTCCCACACGCTGGATACCCTGTTTTAATCTCATTTTATAGAATCGAAATAGTGACAGGTGACTCATCCGAACTGCAGATACGTTCATTTTTATTTGCAAGACAGTTTTTTTGCTCAGTTTGTAAAATTATCTGACCACTTGAAATATGTTGTTTTTCAAAGGAAATATAAGACAACACGTATTTTATCGATTTCAAGAGAGAAATTTGTTGACAAAGTTACGAGTATTTGAATTTTGAAAACTGATATTAACGTGTATTATCGAAAAATGTCAAAATATTTCTTTAGTGTGATATTTTTCAAACTGAACTTTTTGACTTTCTAATAGAAATTTTCCGACAGTTTTCAAGAAAGGACGAAAAGTTCTATCAGAATCAGAAAGAACACTTGCATAACTTTTTAGTTTGGATGGCAGAGGTATAGACTCTAGTGTTTATGATTGAAAGCGAAATAGCGTGAGGAAACGAGACAGAGATATTTCAAATGTGATGCTGCCAGAGAGATGAAAATATTAAGTAGCAAATTCGAAAAACCCTTATTATTCATAAAATATTTGTAATGCGCAGTGAAAAGTTGGCTCTCGGGACTCAGAAATGAAAAATGTACAATTCAAGCACTATTTCAGCTTGAGCGAATAAATTAATCCCAGAAAAAGCCAGATTCACCTCGGCAGTATATTTTTCAAATGTTTGTATCGATGCCGATCCAAATTCAATGATCTGAGTCTGGGATGGAACTTGAATGAGTGCGATACGTAGCTATCAATGTGGATTGTGGATGCTGGGGCGCCAAACCAGACTGTTACCTCGCGCATAGGATTCACTTCACGTACGTGATGACGTGCCAAGGCTTGGATAATGCAATGAAGGGATGGAGAACATGGAGTGGGAAAGGCGTTGATAGAGAGAATGATAGAGAGAATGAAAGAGAGAAAAAATGGAGAGTAGAGGATGTAGCTAAAAGCTTAGAAGGGAAAGAGAAAGAGAGGAAGTTTCAGAAGGTTTAAGGGGGAAAAAGGGTGAAGAGTGCCGACCCGGCACGCGTATATGCTTGTAAAGAAAGAGTTAGGTGGGCACCAGTTCATTAAACATCGCCGTGTTATACGGCCCGTATTTCCTACCGCTGTGAAGTTACCATTAAATTATGGTTTCGCGAAAACATTCTTGCTGGGCGATATTAATTGATGCACAATTCGAGTAGCGGGCATAAATTAATGCAGCTACTGCTTTCATCGAATAAGAAATTACAGGATACTAAGAACATTTCATTATCATTCATTATCATTATATTCTTCTCTGCTTCAATACGCTTCAAGTTAATAAACTTACTTAAGACTTAAAGCTTAGAAATAATAACAATTTAATTAATTTAAAGTATTTCTTAATAATCAAATGTTTAAATATTGTAAAAAGTAATGTGTAGAATGCTTTATATATATAGTCGTTGAAAAATATATTTTGCTGCAGATTAAGCGTCTGACATTATTATCACCCTCTTTAGACCTCATCTAACGTCCTAGGGGAAATTCTTCACCACTTGAGAAATCTTGAAACATCGTTTAGCTTCTGATTTCAAATAAACTTTTTTTTACTGTATCATTTTTATGAAAGAAAAACCCCCATTTTTTATCTCCGTAACGATTAAATCATTTATGTTTATTCGGTGCTATTTTTTCTTCAGTGCAAAGTGGATTTATCTTTATCTTTATACAAGCATTTATACAAAATTGTGAAAATACGAGTCCTAAGCTTCATTTATAGCAAATTCCCTTGAGGATTAATCAAATGTAATATGAGTTACATTTCCGCGATTCCTCATCCTTATTTCCTATTCCTCCGTACATAATATTTCCTTCAAGATGGGTATTAGTTTCGTGAAATATAAAGAAAGGAGAGACGAGTCAGGAAACGGGAGATATTAGACGAGACCGAAGAGTCTAAAAAAAGGGATAGAAAAGGAGAGAAAAAGCAAAGTCTCATAACCTTTTACTCGAGCTTACGATAATTTTCCAGTATTTACGGCCGGCGGAGTCTCACGCGCCTCTATTCTTCACAACTGTGCTCGTGTACGAGTCGAGGTGTTGAGAAAAATGAAAGAAATATATGACCATCAAGTCATACCAGAAAGAAACCAATTATTTACATTGAGATATACGTTAAGAAATTTACAATAAAAAAATTTACAATAAACAATACAATTTCTCTTTTAAAAGATTACTTTTTCTGCATCATTTTTTTATTGTCATCCCGTAACAATCAGATGTTCGTGAATCATCGTGAGCTGGGAGGGAAATAAACCGGAAGAGTATAATCGAGAAAAACGCGAGACCGTTCTCATGTTTTTTGGAATACATATACGTGTTACCAGATATTGAGAATATATAATGACTCAAGAAAAAAAAATGGAGAAATGCTCTACAGAAAAACGAGATTAAAAGCTTTGCATTTTCCGTGGCAGCCCAGTATTAATTCACACACATCCTTACGACTTGTCTTTTCCACTTTTCGAGAGATATTCATTTACACATCTGGAAAACGGATACAACCTGACAGCTTGGTGCTCTATGCAATTTCTCACTCGTTGTCTTCTCGTGAAAGAAAATTCGATGACAGTGCGCTATTAAATCCAGAATGTAATTCACTTTTCATCGAATTTTCTACAGTATAGCCTTTCTGCTCTCCTTTTCATCAATTTACGTGAATTAATTTTTAAAAATCAAGAGAGATACACTACCGTTGGAAATTAGCGACACGCCTGTTTTTTAGCAGTTGCTTGAAGTTCTCTAATTTTTATAATATTTAATTGAAAAATTATTCTCCAAAATAGTACGAAAGCTAATAAAATTCTGCGTCTAATAAGTCAAAGGAGAAGATAAAATCTGTATTTTATAAAAAGATATTGTCAAAAAACCTCAAATTTCGATGTTTTCAAAAATGTTGATAACTCCGAAAGTATTTATTATTTTTAAAAGGCCTTAGTCTCATTTTAAAGATAAATTTTTATAGTTTTTGTGTATGCTACTCAGATATTTTTGAAATTATTTTCCTCGCTTCCGCCATGGCAGAAGCTAGGAAAATAATTTTAAAAATATCTGAATAACATACACAAAAACTATGAAAATGTATCTTTAAAATGAGACCAAGCGCTTTTAAAAATAATTAATATTTTCGGAATTATTAACAACATTTTTGTAAACATCAAAATTTGACGTTTTTTGGCAATATCTTTTTATAAAATAGAGGTTTTAACTTCACCTTTGGCTTATTAGACGCAGAATTTTATTAGCTTTCGTACTATTTTGGAGAAAAATTTTTCAATTAAATATTATAAAAATTAGAGAACTTTAAGCAACTGCTAAAAAACAGGCGTGCCGATAATTTTGGACGGTAGTGTAGATGGTAGAGAAAGTCAATTAATGGGGGGAAATGGATAAGAAGGACGAAGAGATAAGAAGAAAAATGAATGAAGAAAGAAGAAATGAATGAATGAAGGGAAAGAAAAGCAATGAGAAAAGAAGAGGTATGAATCGTAGGAAAAGAAGAAAAATTTGATGAGATAATGAAGATGAAGATCAGGTAAAGAAGTAAGAGAAAGGAAAAGAGGGGGAAGGAGAGGAAAAGGAAAAAAAGGAAAAAGTCGAAGAGGATAGAAGATGAAGCTCGGGAAGAAAAGTAAGAGGAGAAAGGGGAAAAAGTGAAGATAAGAAGAGGAGGAAAGGGAGGAAGAGATAAGTTTAAAATCAGGAGTAAGATTATAATTACAATTATAATAAGCAAGAAAATAAGAACAAAAAATTAAAAAGGTGAAGATGATAAAAAATTGATTAAAGCTATGAAAGAAGTTATAACCGTCTATAAAAGACTGAATGGCTGTAAAAATTGGAACGATTTTTCCCTAGTGCAGAAAGTTTGAAGTAGCATTAAAGGGGGTAAAATAGGGTGGAAACATACAGCCTCGTTTTTCCCGATTGTCGTTTTAACCGAATTTATGAAGGAAAGTTTTCATTCGCGGTCGTTGCGCCGCTTTTAAAGCGACGCAACGCAGCGCAGTAGATTATCGATAACTTTTCCTTGTAGTTGCTAATGCTCTTGTACTTTTTCGAGTATACACTATAAACCTCCTGAGAGGAAGAGAGGAGCACAGAATACCTACATTTCTGGACTTCGTACTTTGGAAGGAGAGTATGTACTTTAATATTTAAATTTTAGTACCTAAGGGTCATTTTATATCTCGGCAGGCGCAGCAGTGTATCATGCGCAAAAAAATATACAAAAGATGGAGTGTGGTTTATTATAAATGGGGGAACTTAGCATTCTAATATGCTCATGCGATCCTTTCATCCAAGAATGCAATTTAAATTGGAAATCTTTTCAAGAATCCATTCAAACTTCGTCCCAGTGACCAAAATTTTGAAGCGACCAAAATACAGATCATCACAATTAAAGAGAACGATCGAAAGGTGAAAGTGACCGAAATCCGGACATCCTTAAATTTCAACTAACCGAAGTTCAAACACCCTAAAATTTCAACTGACCTAAGTTCAAAATCCTAAAATTTCAACTGATCGAAGTTCGAGCCCTGAATAGATGAAAATTAGCCCAATTTTGCACGGCATTGCCCTGACGTCAATTTAGTGGAGTACTGGTGTCTACATGCTATTCATTCTCGTCTACAAGGGTTGAGACACCGATCCAGTACACGTACGCACCTAAGTCGTTGTATTACGTAAGAGTCGAGCAAGAGGTCGCAAGGGGTGAACTTAACCCCAGGAAAAGGGCACAGCAAGGGGTTGCTGACTACCTTTGTTTGACTGGAGTGGATGCGTTTGAACATGGCAGACAACGTGTGTTACGCGACTGTTTTGTACGTGTTCACATCCTACACAAAACCCACCCTATCTGCAGCTTCAAGTGCGTACTGCGTACATGAATCCACTACTCCACATGTAATGGTTTATTCTCAGTGTATTCCACATGCTTTTTATGCATCCACATGCATCTATCATCTACACAGATATACGCGGGGGTGTTATGCTAAACGTGTATGGGTATGTAATGATTTCTGTGAGAATGTGTGTGGACACATAATAAGTATACGAGAGTACGAGACTGTGCAGACAGTCGTTCTAACGTTTTATTTATCAGCGTTGATGGCTTTTTCCTCCTTCAGGAGGAACTTCCTGCGTTTTTGGTGAACTTGAAAAGCATCGCCGCCCCGCGCTATCTCGATTCAACTCAACTCGTGTTTCCCATCTCCTCAAGTTTCCCAGACGTTCTTTAATTTCAGTTCTTTTATAGATGAGCAATTCACACTACAGATGACGAGCAATTGATACACTAAGGAAATATTGTAAAGATTTTAAAAAGATTTTGAAAAGACAGTGTAAATTGTGAATTCTTGAAATAATAGTAAACAAATTCCTTAATTGCGGAAATTCAGCATGAATGGACATTTGATAATCATAACAATGCTTTTCAGCTGACTGAGAAACGAGAAGCTGTGCTTAATTAACTGTGCGAATATCCACTGTTATGTACTAGTTGGCGGTATTCGAATACTAGTATATTTGTATCTGTTGGCGGATTTCCAATATATGCTGGTGGTTTGTTCGCCTATTTGGCTATAGCTGGTTACGTGACATTCAACGACTGCCCGTAACCATAGAATTTTTTCTCGAAGTGTTTGTCCAGTGAATATCGCTGTTGGATGCTTCACTCTCCAAATTGCAAAAGCTCAGCGAGTTACCACGGTACAATTTTCGTGGACTCTTTCAATACCAAATAAAATGTCTCGTTGATTTTTGACGGTTGAATAAATCATCATTTTGATTCTATAATAGTTTAGACATGAACTGATTTTCCAAAACTGATATTCGTAGGATAAAAAAAGAGATTTTTTCAATTTAACGCACCAGATGTCGATAAACCTTCGTTACGGGCGTCTGCTTCAACCGGAAAAGCTGATAATCTATGTAATTCTCCGTAGTAATAAGGCGTGTGCGATTTAAATGAGAATTTCTACATGTGCATTTTTCTCGTATGCGAAGCAATTTTTTTCTCACTCGTTGAATCTTGAGTATGCGAATAGAGCTAAACTAGAGAAAGAATAATGCGTCGACACGCAATTATTCTCCAGAGAACAATAGACTGCCAATCATTGAGCTATGCATTGCGTGTTTCCGTATGATTTCAGATTTAGGATTGGTTTTTAATCAATCTCAGAGAAAGTGAAAAAAAAACGGGCAGTTAATTAAGTAAAAGTTGCTTTTTTTTGATTAACTTATCCAAACTTGAAATTTAAATACACCTGTCTGAAATTAAAGTTTTCAGATTAGGATTTGCATTCGTTTTTCTTTACATTTTATAGACATTCTTCTTCAAGCGAGAAGCTCAGGTGGAAGAGGGTAGTAAAAAGCCTCTTGAGAATTCTAAATCAGTCTGATTACTCTCACGATGGAAGAACTCCATTATTTTGCATTTATTCCTGAGTTTAATAATTTAAGACCTAACGATCTCGGGGCAAATCGATAAACCGCACAGTACAGATTAATAATTCTTTTCTGCTTCTGAATAATGAAATTTGTTGGCATTTATCAAGTGTCTTACTTATGAGTCTTGAATCAATAAAGAATTAACAAATAAGAAATGCATTTTGAACTCAAGTTTAAGTCGAGTACTCCAAGAAACGTCATAGCGATAAATCAACTTAGCACCTTTTCTTTGAATCCATAATTCCATGCATATCACAAACTGGCCCTCGTCTGAAAACTCAATGTTCTTGAGAAAAGTCGCCGAAAGAGATCGCAGTAGAGATTATTTTTAAAAAGATATCATTCGGTCTGACACGATTTTGCGTTTTTATATCCAAAAGCCTCTTGGATATCATTCGCGGTTTTTCTTTTCACTGTAAAATGCATTTCGTGGATGGATAGTCGCGACTAGGCGAAAGAAAGAGAAAAAACGGATGTCTGCTGATGGTCGCTTTACGATATGAAAGTTTCGCAAATATTAGACCAATCCGTACCGTCATTCCGTGTCGACCTCAAGAGCACGCCGATGTTTTCATTTAATATCTTCTTGAATGCAACCTCAACTTGCATCTTGCATTCAGGAAAAAGATTGCGAGAGTCATTTTCCGTGACTACTGAGAGATGTCGCCTTTGAGATAGTGAACTCTGTCAGCAAACGCATAAGACCATGGCTGCAATGCTCTAGAGATGCCATTTTTCCTGACCTAGGAGATTACCAAGCATGCATATTACCGAGGCGAAAAATTCGTCGGTGGACTTAAAATAAATGGTGCAAAGGAAATGAGAACTGCGAAATGTACAGAACAATTTTGGTTGAAAGGAATCTACGAATATGAAAATGTAAAATGCAAAACCTCTGGGATTAATGACTACTTTACACAAATCTTCATAAGTTTCTCCAGTAAACAGATTTATCCATCCAATCTTATAGAAGAAATTAATGTCCTTTTTTATGAAAAAAAAAAAAAAAAATGTCTAAGCATTGACCAATTTCCCAAACCCTCTGCTTTTTCCTCTGCGGACTATAAAAAATTGCTCTACACATAAATCAAACCTAATCAGACAAGAATATCGAGTTGTAATAACATCCCATAGAGTTGATTCTCGTTTACAAAACGACAGAAGTTAAACTTCTGGTCGATTGCCATCTAGATATTCGTGCTTGATAATATAGTCGTGCATGAATGGGGACAAAGGCAAGCCTGACGATCGATTGTGGAAATTGATTATCGAGAGTCATCGATGATAATCATTGGCTAATCCTAACTAACGAGATACTGCAGATTTTATGCTGTTCAACACAGAAAAGATCTTATCTCTTCCCTATAACAAACTACTCTTATCTTAACCAACATTAATTACTCTTAATTACTGCACTTAGTAAACAAAAACTTATAACTTGCACCAAAAAATCGTCTTATTGCATTCTTCCATTTTATGCAAATAGAAAGTTGGGACAGATTAATTCCCGCGTAAAACCAAATATTCAAAATAAGTTCAAAATACTTAACAAATTTTGTGAAACTTTGTAAATCCATTTAATTATTCACTCATTTAAAATTTCCCTTCATCATTAAATTGCACATATTAGTCATTTTTAATTCATTAAAGCTCCGAGGGGTAAAAAAAAAAGTATTTGATTTCGCTCGCGTAGTAAAACTGAGCAAGGGCAGAAATTTGTGGGTTCACAAGTAATTAAATCCTTTCCCTGGCCGTAAACTCCACCCAGCAACAATTTTTTTGCTCTATGCGCTGAGCGTTAATTAATTAACGTATATCGACAATAATTAAACGTGTGTGCATAGTTAGAGGTGCCGGGCTATGTAGTTCGTTTACGGAAACAGGGCAGTCAGTCTACCTTATTCCACTAATTCAATCAACGATTTTCACAATAAAGTCCATTTTGAAACCTCGCAATAGTTAATTAATGGTTCACACCTTTATAATAAACTCCTCTCTCTGACTCGTTATAATATTTAACAATCTTTAATTGGGGGGTTTTTAGTACTTTATATTTTTATGATTTCAAGTGTCAATATATTCTGCAATTGATTAAAATTTAATTTAATTTTCGCCTTGATTTTGGGAGAAGAATTTCAGCCCAATTGATAATTTCCGCAATTTTCATCTCCCCCTTTCTTTGTCTTTGATTCGCTGTTAGAAGAGCAGACGGAAGTATTGCTTTCTTCTGGACAGATGAGCCGAGATTTCTCATTGACCCGGAAAGGAATTTTTTTCCTCGACTGAGTAACACTCAAGGTAGAGGAAGAACTCAAACTATCCCTTTCGTACAGCTCTTCGCAGCAGCAACTTCCGTTTAATCTGCCCGCTTCCGGTACCAATACTTTGTATTTTCCTCCCAAAGCCGAAACACCACGAAAAATTGCTCGTTCGATTGCATTTTCTGTGGATACTTTCTCCCTCTTTATGGATTCGATCTCTTCTCGAAGAAGACACATCTAAAATAATTATTTTTTTTTTGTGGGAAACTCGAGGCCGAACTCACAAGAGAAAAACTTCAAATCTAATTAGAAAATTAGAGTTTTTATCAATCATGAAATAAATCCTAACCTTCTCTTCCAATTTCTTTATCCTCTCAAAATCAAATTTCGATTTGGAGTTTGCTTCCTTTTCTTCATGCACCGACATTATAATTATTAGCGCAATTAATTTGTTTGTTCCTTTTTAATTAATTTTTACAGACATGGTTATGAAATTTTAATTTTGAAAAACAGTGAGAAATGTGTTTATAAAACTGAATGAGACTTTCCTTTAATCTGAAGTCAGTAAAGACTAGTCTTTTTTTTAACTTGAAAGAAATTGAATTTTTTTTCAATTACTTAAATCGTATTTCCTATTATTCACTCAGGGTGAAATATAACTTTGCTTCAATTCTCGAGAAAGTCGATATCGTCGCACTTCGAATAATTTTCTGCAAAATGAAACCTCACTCATTACACGTAAACCATAAATTGCGAGTGAGGATCGTCGTCTGCCAAAGAACTTCCCTTTCTGTCTTTAAACATAACGACCAGTGCATTTCCGGATTTATGGGGCAGGGCGGAATTGCAATATTTTAAAGCAATCTAAAGATTTCCGGTCATTTCTCTGTTTTTTCCCGATCAAGTTTTTCAATTTTCCCGGCTCTTTAATTAAATTCCCGGTGGTCATTTCCCGATTTCCCGGTCAAGTCGCCACCCTGCGAAGGCATACAAGTAAAATGAGCCCTCGAAATTTGTTTAACCCAATTAAGGATACCCTGACAAGTCGACACCAATCTTTGAGTGACTGCTCAGTCAATTGGAAATTACACGTGTTTTTGTCAGCTCTCATTTAACTTTGGGGTCGAAACGAGGGAAGGATCCCTATTTCTTGCTGAAATTGAATACGTGTGCCTAACATGAGTGAGAAAAAACGAGTAGAAGAAGAGAGCCCTTATCAGTGTTTGAGGACCACCGAACATGCACCGATTACAAGGAGTCGATGAAATTGATATCGAGGACCTCTACTCAAATCTCATTAACACACAAGCTGAGATAGATTAGTGTCATAATTAATAGAGAAATTTCTTAGAATTTTCTAGCTCACTTATCAGCAGGCAAAGCATATTTCTCATTTTAATTAATAGTAAGCCCTAGAAAAAATTTAATTAAATGGGAGATGAAGTTTAAAATGTAATTTCTATAACGAAATGAAATGCAATTTAAAATGAGATAATTTAATGGCAAGTTTGTTTCTCTTCCAGTGTAAGCGGAGAACTCAAATTAATGTTGGAAACAAAATACTAAAAGTATGTAAAAATAAATATTAATTCATTCGTTTTTGAATAATATTTTGCACCTCTAATAAGAAGGGTCGAAAATTTGAACCTTAATTTGCTCTCGCGAAATCTAGGGACAAAAGAACTTGTGCCCCCATTCGTCAACGTAATTACAGTTTGCGATTTGCGCGATTATTTATAACGCGCGTGACGAAAGCCGTCAGGAGCGAAGAAAATTTATGTCTTGAGTTTAATGCCGAGGCGAGACCGAGTCTCCTTTGCGAGACGCCAGCCATTTGAAAACAAGGCTCAACCGGAAAGACAATGGAAGACACTCCACTGCACTTCGTCTTTTTATGAGGGATGAAACGTACTAATCACATCAAACGTGGCATAACTTATTAAGTTAATAACAAATGAAGAAATTGTTGAGTAGGTTTATATTTTTCTACGTCCTAATAAGAAATACGGCACCAGAGTTTCTTAAATTTCGAAACGAAAACGAAAATTTACTTCCACTTCTAGCCATAAATATTTTATTTTATCGAATATATACAGACAATCGTCGATTCTGCACGCTTCGTCTAATAAACTGAGAGCCAAGAAAATGGAAAAGGATTTCCCCTCCCCAAATCTATCTAAACTGCAAAGAGTCGACTCGAATTCCAACAGAAAATTTTACAATCGGGTTGGCCATTTGTACAATTGCGAAAGCGTTTTATGGCTTGTCGATATCATACACCGATTGATAAAAGAATTTTTTTAAATTGCGAGATTTCCTACTGGGATCATAGATTAGATTTCAACAATTTCATCAATTTTACAAGTCCGTTGACCTTTCAGTACTTTGCAAGAGTTGAGAAGCTCGTAATTTTGGTGGAACAATAAAGTCAAAGGTGTGCCAAAGGTGTGTTGTAGTCATACCACACGTACACTAAAAACAAGAGTTTTGGTCTGTCGACATGTTACATGTCATATCCCTGTGGTCTGAGTCTAGAAAAAAAGTAACACCTCTCATATTTCCATTAGGTAAGGCAAGAAGCCACCGACGAACGGTAAACGGTAGACTCGGCTTTTACCATGATTAGTGCACGAAGAGAATAGTATCCCTTAGAAAACTGCAAAACAACTCAACTCATAGACATCAACGCTCCAAATCCTAAGGATTTTTACTATCCAGCAGTATTTTTGATATTTAACGATCTTTAAATAGAGAACTCAAATTCAGAACGCTTCAAAAAAACGTTTGATTATAAATAATTCCAAAGTCGAAATTGAATCAAAGCTTTCGTGATTCCTAAACCGCAAAATAAACACTCAAATTGAAAAGCTTTTAGCTTTATGTTCACTTGTCTGCTCAATGTATTAAAAATTAAAATTTTTAAAAGTTCATAGCTCATACGAAGTGCATACGAATCGCATACGTTGTCACGTATATTGGGTTTTACCCCTCGCTCGATCGATTTCAGTTTTCGGCAACAGTTTTATGACCCAATCGTTGTCAAAGAAATAAAGTTATCCTGCAACAAAAAAGGAGTGTGAGACGATATAGATCAATTTGGAAACTTTTTACAAGAGTTACTGAAATTGCTTAGACAAGATTTCACCGTGACTTCTTGCTGATGGTAAAAAAGTTCTCCAGGGCTTTCGAATCAAATGCTCTCGTAAATTCTGCATTCAGTGCTAATAGCATTTTACAGAAGTGTCTTGTTCAGTCCAGCATGAAGTATAATGGAAAACTAGGTAAAATTTAGCTCCTGTTATATCATTGAAAAGATTTTTCAGCCGTATTAGCATCTCAGAGGTCTCTATGGATGCATTGTTGTTGAACCAGCTTTTATACTAGTGCACTTTTGGGGTAGCAGGCCACCCTCATGGTTCATGCTTCAAGTGGCCTCTAAGGCTCTTCTCTTCTCCACATTTGACGACAAAACTACCTTCAACAGAAAAATCTTCAATCTTTTATCGTAATTCATATAATTTCATTGAGAAAAAATAGACTTTTTAAAGGACAATAATTGCAAATAAAAATTTGAATATCTCCTGTCTTTACAGTTATTGATGCTTTGTAACAAGCTGAATTGGCTTAAGAGCCCGAAAGATGAATCGAGTCAAATCGAGTTGAATGCGATTTGCGGTACAGAAATTCGTTAATGGTTCAGCGGTGCTTTCTCGAGAAAGGACCGTTATAAGTGAGGAGGATTGGTGGGCGATCGTGCGGCAGACAAACGACATCATTAGCGATGTAAATTGCATTTGTTTTTAGCAGACGGTTTTCTCTTGCATCCTCCGTCCTCGCCATGTATTATATCTCGGATTTACATGGGCCTTCTCTTCACCCTTTCCTCTCACACTTTCCTCCCAGACTCTCTTCAGTCTCGTCTCCATGCAACGGAAAGCGTTTCACATTGCCTTATCTAAACGGCGAGTAATTAAAAAGCTTGATACAAATTAGTCGACATTACAGCTCATTAGCTTTCATTCCTCTGTAACAATATTAATGCGACCCCAAATAGCGGCACGCTTTTTTGTAAACGAAGGGCAATTAGAAAGACGCTTTTCCTCTCTCTACAACTCGAATATAATTCAATCTCGCGCTATGGCTCTGTTTTAAGCTTCGAGCAAAAAGGAAAGGATATAATGAACTGATTTAATTAAGTCCATTTCCATGAGATAAAATGTGCCCATTCTATAAAAAAACTTGTTAGAAAATAAAAATTAAGAAAAAATAAAGGAATCCATTAATTAATTAAAAAGGATATAGTCATTTTAAAGGATAGAATTCTGATCTTCAAATCAGCACTTTTATATTAAAATACTTTTCCTTACCGTAATTATTATAATACAATATACATATTTAAGTCATAGAAAAAATTCTAAGTTATTAGTTTGGCCGATTCAAAATATTTTAGACGATCGTTTTGTATCGTTATCATTGGACACAAAATAATATGCTAATTAACTTACTGAAAGGCCGAGCATGAATGAATGTGATGAAGTTATGGAAGTTAAACTCTGAAAATATCTCAAGAGTCAGATTATGGGCAAACTTCTCAAATACATTTCACTACTTTCAAGTGCAATTATTCTTTGTCAGAAAATTCCTGACTAGCCAAGTTGTAGAAATAGGAATTGGTGTCTTGAATCAGCAAATTTGGTTCATCGAATTCTAGCACCTCTCCTTCACCCATTACCAAGACTCTATGATAAAAATTAATTAATTAGTTCTTATTGTTATTATTAATGATAAATATAAGAAAAATAATGGCTCTACCTATCACAGTGCATGATTGTTCTTATCCTATGTGCAATCGTGATTACTGTTGCACTTCTGAAGGAAGACTTGATCGTTGCTTGAATCGCTTTATCAGTCTCGTGATCGACGTTAGCAGTCGCCTCGTCGATACAAAGTATCTACAAGAAAACAATTTGTAGATTAATAAAATTGTATTTTAGTAAGTGTTTTAATTTTTCTATATTCAGATTTAAAGATGGAATATAGAGAAGAAAATAAACATACCCTGGCATTGTGCAACACAGCTCTAACTAAACAAAATAGTTGCCTCTGTCCGGCGCTGAGGTTACTACCTCCTTCTTCCAAACTAGCACCCAAACCTCCCAAACGACTCACTAAAGAATGAACCTTACATTTTTCTAACGCTTTATAGACTTGGGAATCCGGATATTGATTCAGTGGATCAATATTTTCTCGAATTGTTCCACTAAATAAAAACGGATTCTGAGGAATTATTGATAGGCGAGATCTGAAAGAATAGTTATGAATTTATAATCGGTAAATGCATCTTGAATCTATTGGTGTTACAAATTTAATTTCATGGTGTAATTACCTCAGTGCATTAAGCAGCAATGTCTTGACGTTGACATTATCTATTAGGATTTCACCAGAAGTAATTTCCGTTAATCTGAAGAGGGAGGCTAAAATAGAACTTTTACCAGCCCCTGTTCTTCCAACGATTCCAATTTTTTCTGCCGGTCTCGTGCTGAACGAAATTCCTTTTAAAGAAGGCACTAAATGATCCCTGAACAGCAAAATAAAATTAGATCTTTATAGTAACGATGAAAGTTCTGATAGTTGTCAAAGGAGGAACAACAACCTTCACGATTTAAAAATAATTTAATTTCCTCTTACCGGTATTTGAGAACGACGTTTTTAAACTCAATAACTCCTTGACTGGGCCAAGCATAAGGTGGATTTTCTCCAATCGTAGTTTCGACTTCGATATTCTCAAGGTATTGATTGATCCTCTCGACGCCAATCATCTCCCTTTCGGTTTCTGTCAAAGCGTTAACGACTCCAGAAAGCAAACCCGAAACTGATAGCATATAAGTTATAGCCAATCCAATTAAACCAGGATCAGCAATTTGGTATTGGTGTTGTATAACAGCCATAACGCAAACTCCTCCCAAAAGTGCTACTCCAATAAATTGTAATCTTAAGGACAGCCATTGTCCTGCAGCTGACGAAGCGAATATTGCTTTTTGACTAGATTCCAAAAAATGCTCGTTTTCATATTTAAAACGGGAAACTGCTCGAAAAGCTCTGATTGTACTCAAACCTTGCAAAGTTTCGTTAAAGTGTGCGTAGAGAGGAGAAAGAGCGGCACTGGATAATCGTTTCAACTCCCTTGAAGTTAATCTAAAAATATTAAAGTTAAAATGATAAAATCTTTAGAATTTTTCTGCGTGAAAGTTTTCAACCGAAGTTATAAATAATTAATATTAATTAATATCAAGTTCTCATTACCTGTAGTGGTTTTGAAGCCAGTGATAAACTGGAATAAGAGGTGCGAGGATTAAAAATATCCATGGCAATCCATAAAGTGTAACTACGACAATTCCCAATAAGGAAAAAAATTGTGCAAACAGAATATTCGAAACGAATGGAAGTGCATCATCGACTGTATACGTATCAGATGAAAATCTGTTTATTATCCTGCCCAGTGGTTGTGTATCAAAAAATGTTGATTTTGCCTGCAAAGAAGAAATGAATAATGTCTAAAAAGAATATTTGATCTTTTTAGGACAAAACCAGAGAATTTCTTCCATTCTTACTCACCTTTAGAACGATCTTCAACAGGTACTTTTGCAAAACAATCGCGGCTTGCAGTCCACCATACGCGAATAAAAACGCCCTAATCAGTGTAAAAAACGTATTCACCACTGCCAAAATACCGTAAATTGTCAAATAATATTTAGCATCCTGCGTTGTATATCCATCAGCCAAAAACTGCAATCCTGGCAGATTACTAGAATTTGTAGTATTCCCACTGGTTTCATTCGTCTGTGTAACCCAAAAAGATAACCACAAATCTGTAATATTTCTTGAACTCTGCATCAGGAACATTGATAAAAAAATCGCGACTACTAGATAATTTCCCACAGCTTTAAAGTAAGTAGTATAAACACTAGATCTCAAGGTTCCTTTTTCAAGAACTTCTTCTTCAAGCAGAGAATCTCTATCGCCATCTTCTGGTTCCTTTAAATCTTTTACAATTTCCTTCTTAACAGTCGCTACGTCCAAGTCCGATTCAAAAGAATCTGCAGATAAAAGATACTCTTCTAAATCTGAAAGCATTTCAGTCGGTTTCCCCTGCTTGACAATTTTTCCCTTCGATATTTCGACAACCACATCCGCGTGGATTAAATACTCAGTTTGATGAGTGCAGATGATTCTCGTTTTGTTTTTTAAGAGACCGAGTATGACGTTATTGAAAATATATTTAGCTACTTGTACGTCTAAAGTTGCTAAAATATCATCAAGCAGGTAAATATCTTTATCGGCGTAAACTGCACGTGCGAGAGAAATTCGGGTTCTTTGTCCACCGCTCAGGGTCATTCCTGCTTCGCTAACTCCAGTTAGATCCTTCTTCGGAAAAGAATTAAGGTCGTCGGTTAAATCACAAGCTTTGAGAACCGCCCTATAATTAAAAAAGAAATCATTAGTTTATTATATTACAAATGTTTAAAAGTACGTACTTATATTTGTTGTGATCATATGGCTTTCCAAATAAAATATTTTCTCGAATCGATCCACGTTGAATCCAGGGATTTTGTCTTACGAATCCAAAACCTGTATCTATACTGCTTATAGCAACTAAGCCTTCATCTTTCGTTATTTCGGCTAAAATACCATCTAGAAGCAGGGATTTTCCACTTCCAACTCTTCCCATTACTCCTATAAGCTGGCCCTAAAAATGAAATGATTTTGGTTGTTAAACAAAAGCTACAAACGAAAAAAATAAAATAAATAACTAATAAATAATATTTAATAAATTTTACCTTTTCTGCAGTAATTTCCAGGTTACGTAAACTGAAAGTTTTACTCTTTTCATCTTGAAATTGGACAACTCTCGCATTTTCCTCAACCGGAGATAAATCTTGCGATGTGCATGGTGAAATTTGGTTTTTGAAGTCACCCGTTGAAGTAAAGGTTGTATTTTTTAATAAAACATCGACTCCCACAGGCGGATCACTGTAATAACTTAATATATCTAACTCTGGTAGCTGAAAAGTGTAAAGCAGAACGTTTAAAAATTGGAATTTAAAATTGATTATTTCTAAAAAATTTAAGTAAAGAGGAGTAGGTTTGTTTTCCATAAAGTTGAGTTTTTTGAAAATAAGGGTGCCTTGAGACAACAGATTCAAATTCAAGCAATAGAACATTTTTGTAAATGACTCTATTTCTAATATTGAAACAAATGAAATCGAAGTTCTTACATTTAGGAGCCTTTGAATTCTTTTTATGGAAACCCAGGATTCTGTTAGACCAATGAAAACCCAGGGATAACTGTTCAAAGGAACAATCAGCATATTCAACAGTGCCATGCTTGTGAAAACCGTCTTCGCGTCCAACTCATGTCCAAGTAAAGCATATGTAATGAACGTAAATACAGAAATAAAAACTTGAGTTGTTGCCCAGAAATAAACGCACAAAGCATCTAAATATTTTCTGCCTGAGAGATATTTTACCTCCTTTTCTCGCAATTCTGAAAGAAAAGTAAGTAAAAGTAAATAAGTAAAAGAAATATTTTTAAAGATGAATATCGTAATTATAAAAGATAACGCAGCCCTTATTTCAGAAAAAAGATATGGGAAACAGATGACTTTATACAAAAATTGATAACATTAGAAAGAAGAAAAGTATTATCTACAAAATAATAATCAGATAAGATAAAAAAAATATACTGAAAACTTTCAAACTTACTCAATATATTCCGCAAGAAATGTTCTTCCCAAACATTCAGTTTAATTGTTGTGATTCCTCTGAGAGTTTCAGAAATAAGTTTCACTCTTTGATCCTTATAGGACATCATTTTTGTGCTCAATACACCGATTTTACCAGCAATATATTTATTTACTGGAATCATCACTATAGCAACTGCGACTCCTATCAGGAAAGAAATTCCTATTTGACTGTGAAGAAGATAAAACACTACGGCTAACTGAAAGAAAGTTGAATATTTATTTTTAAACCTTCCAAAATTTGCAACACTTTAAGAAAATTAGCTATAACATTTTGAATTACCTGTATTGGAATACCCCAAGTAGAATGAAAAGAAGGACAAAAGTTCATAATTCTATCGGCGTCTAAGCTCATAAAATTCACTATTTCTCCAGAAGAAAAATGATCTTTTAATACAGATGAAGACGTGTGTAAGGTTTTCCGATAAACGACCGTTATTATTGCACTTCGTATTTTTAATGTTATGACCGATAACCAAAAATGGTAATGTACGGTGCAAAAAGTTTCTAAAATCAATAAACAATTTTAACTTTTTAAAATGTTTAAAAAAAATTGTTACCGAATTATTAATTACAATAAAAAATGTAAAAAAATTTTAATGGTACTTTTCTTACGTATTAACGTAATAAAAAGCATTAAGAAGGCGTAATAATATCCGTGAGAAATGGGTTCATTTTTATCTTCGATAAATCCGATCAGTTTGTTAAGAACCAAAGGACCTCCAAATCCTGCAATGTCACTAATTAATTTCAATATGCCAACAGCGTAAAATTGAAAACCAAAGTTGGAATGTAAAAGTTGCAGCAATGAAATTTTACTGTCCGATGCTATCACTTCCACATGAGTTGCACTTTGAGAAGAAGTTCCATGATCCTTAATTAGAGGCTATAAATAAAATATTACCTCAAAATAAAAATAATTAGTTATTAAGCATGATATTTGCGAAGTAGGGTAACAACATTGTTAGTGACCCATAACTTCTTTTGAAAAATGTATCTTACTATTTCCTTTAATCGCCTGTCAATTTCGTTGCTAATAGTTGAACTAGAAATACTTTCCGGTAAATCATAGAGATCATCTGAATGATTTAAAAGACCTTTTACACCTTTTGACATTAATGGTGTTACCCAGTGAAAAAGTAATTTGGAAGTAAATGTAATATCCTCCATTGCAACGCCGAGGTAACTTGGATCATTTTCTTCCACGAAGCGAATGTAGGAAGAACCTGGACTGTTTAATAAAGATGTTCTTTCCCCTATCTGAAAATCATTAAAAATTAATTACTGCATCAGCCAAAAATTCTTTCCTTAAAATATTTCCTGATAAAAATACTAACTTCACCAAGTCTTGAATTTGTTCTTCGATTGCTTGTTCTGCGATCCGGAATCAATGTTAGAATATAGAGAACCAAGAGTATGACAACGGTAATACTAAATCCCAATGATAAATTTGGCAAGACATCATCTTGTGGTTTCTGATCAACATGATTTTTCAAAAATAGTGTAGATATTCCAAGTAGCAAAATAATTAGAACCCTCATAAAAACGGGACCTCTGGGATTTGCTGCATTGCTTCTTCTCAAACTCAGGGTAAAACAAAAATGAACAATCCATGCAAGCCCTTCAGTACCAGCAACTAAATAATCTACAGGTTTGGCGGAAGTCGCTTTATCATCAAATTTAAAATATTCTGTATTCAAAATTTGATCCTCGGACTCTTGAGGTAGAGATCTTCGATTTTTATTTCCTGATGAAACTAGCAAATTAGCTATGCTTCCAGTGTCGTTCAATATATTTTCAAAGTCTTTTATCCAGTTTTGAGGTGTTGTTGATGGTATTAAAGTGGTTTTTGTTTGACTCGTATTAGGAATACGGATTGTAGATTCATGCGGATCAACATTCAACGAAATAGTTGTGTTCGATAAAATTATGTAGGCTTTTATTATTGGGAGGATAGCTAAGCAAATGGTGATAAAGAGTCTAAAGTTGATGGCGTTTGTTGACAAATATTCCCGAGAGGTTGAGTAAGTTCGGCGCCCACAATAATAAGCAGATGTGACTGCTATTAGAGCTAATATAGGAATCTGAAGAAAAAAAAAACGAATTTATATTTACTATTTGATTAACATTTATAGATTAAAATCTCATTACACTTTTATTTGAAAGAATCTTAATTTGAAATAAGAGAATAATTTTTCATTTACCTGTAAATATAACTGTTGAAAGCACAATCCAATATTGTGTGTTTCAGGATTCAAAGGCTTGATGCTTCCTTGGTGTCCACATAATTCAGTCCAATTCCATCTCCAAGAACTTCCACCATCATCAGTTATTTCTAATATATCCATTCTTTTTTACACTTTTAGAGCATATCGTAACATGAAAATAATATCAATAGCAAAAGTACTTCTAGATTATGCTGAAATTTGAATTAAATAAATAATACACATGAGAAAACGATTATCAAAAATTAGACTAAGTTAACTACCATACATAAATTAAATTTATACCATATTAATTCATATTTAACTTCATTTATAATTGATTAATGTAAACTAATTAGAGCAATAAACAGCTGCTCCGAAATTCAAGCTGAACAAGTTCTAAAAATTTTGTAAATATCTACGACTGTTTAGCATTTACTAACAATTCTTTCTCCTTGAACATAAAATAATGAGTTGACTATATCTTGAGTGAAAATAGATAATCAAGAAAATAATTGCACTACTTACAGATAATATTTGACGAATAATATTTAACAATAATACATTTTTTTAAATACATTTCTTGGTGTAAAATAAAATTATATAGCACACGACATAATGTGTGTCGCTCACACATAATGGATTAAAAACTGCAATTATTAATCATTCTAATCATTAAGAAAGTGAGCGATAAGACAAAACGCTGAATATGAGTTTGACAAGTGAACATAACCTAAAACACCGTTCGCTTCAAGTATACTTAAAATCACAGTTGATAAAAACAACTTTTTACTCGACATACCTTTGTATTATTAAATAAAAAAGCTATTGTACATTGCTTTAGAAGTTAGGGTTTAATTTTCAGTTCTGCATCGTCACGTCAAAATGCAATCACAAGTCACTACGATGGTTACAAAAATATACAAAGCATACAAAGCAGCCCTGTCCGACAGCTCAGTTTTAAGCCGAAAATCTTCTGCAAAGATATACTTCCACTTGTAACTAATCCGCTAGAGGCGCAGCTGCGCTTCGGCCCTGTTTTTACATTATCTTATATGGGA
>JAUESH010000008.1:975691-986011 GCA_032275165.1 Synergus magnus | reverse complement strand
TTGCAGAACCTTTTATTCAATTTAAATCATATTGTGCTTAAATAATCCACTCGCTAATCGCTTTTCAACAAAAATTCCGTCAATGGGTGGGTTCCTAACCTCATATTGGAGCAATCGCACGTATTTAGTGGCATGAAGAATTATAAAATGAGAAGTTTTGTAATTTTGATACCACTTATTTAAATACTTAACAAATGAGATTTGATGTGAGCTGTGCAATTTTAGTGCATGAAATGACATATTTGTAAATTGTGGAATACAACATAACCTTGCGAGAAATTAGGGCGTATACAATATTTTAATTGAACTATTTTTATTTGACGCTCTTTGCTCTTTGGTAAACAAAGTACTTAGTAAAGCTAAAAAATGTTTTTTGTATCAATAGGTGTAAATAGCTTTATAGATGTAATTTTACTTTTTTTTTATTTTGAAGCAGATACAAAAACAAATGTGTTTTTATAATTAATATTGTAATTTTGTTAGTTGTTATGTTTGTTGATTAATTTTTCAACTTGTGTAACGTTTTTATCTTTACATGCACATTTTTGTATCTACTCCTCGAAAAATTTTGGAAGTGAGATTCTCGCCTAAATTCTTAACATTTATAACTTTCTTTTAGGGAATTTAAATCAAAGTATGTATGTAGATGTGTAAAAATTAGTTGTAGATAGTATTTATTGCTATAGCTGGATTTGAATGGCTTAAATGCATGGTGCTACCTTGTGTATTCTTGGTAGGTATCTTTATTTTTCTCGCAGCCTTCGACACCTGCGATGACAGGACTCGAGGAACAGGAAAAGCTGCTCGAAGATGCCAGCAGTGTCGTCAAAGTGCAAGCCTTTGAAATGAAACACAATTTGGATAAATCAAAACTCATGGATGCTTTAAAACACGCATCTACAATGTTGGGAGAACTTCGCACCTCTTTGTTGAGCCCAAAAAGTTATTATGAACTTTGTATCCTTTCATAATTTACTATTAATAGAAAGTTCATAGAAGAAATTAGGGTCTGAAAGAATAATATAAGAATAAAATAGTTTAAATGACTGGTTTGTTTTCCTTATACAAATTTATAAGATATGGCAATCACAGACGAGCTTCGACATCTGGAACTTTTTTTACTGGACGAATTTCAAAAAGGAAGGAAAGTGACAGATTTGTACGAATTGGTACAATATGCTGGTAATATTGTACCAAGGCTGTAAGTTTGGTTTTATGATGTGAATCAATCAAAATTTTTTTAAGGGACTAAATAATATCCAACGTCTTCTAATATAATAATTTTATTTTTAGTTACTTGCTAATCACAGTTGGATTAGTTTATATTAAAACGAATCCATGCCTTAAAAGAGATCTTTTGCGAGATCTGGTGGAAATGTGTCGAGGAGTTCAGCATCCCTTAAGAGGCCTTTTTTTAAGGAATTATTTATTACAATGCACGAGAAATATATTACCAGATTCTCCAGAAGGAGACGATGAAGAAGGAACTGTACGTAAATACTAAATTTAGTACGCTTTCGAACATTCATCTTATAATAAAATGATAAAAGTTGCTATTCTCAATGTTACCTATATTATATTATTACATACTATGAGAAGTGATTGCGCGAGTTTAAATTAGTATACAAGATTTTATTCCAGCAAAAGTAGAAACAAACATTTTTTCTTTGAATTTTTTTAGGTACGTGATAGTATCGATTTTGTGTTAATGAATTTCGCTGAGATGAACAAATTATGGGTGCGAATGCAGCATCAAGGCCATAGTCGTGACAAGGAAAGGCGAGAACGAGAAAGGGAGGAATTGCGGATTTTAGTTGGCACAAATCTCGTTCGACTCAGTCAATTAGAATCCGTCACATTGGACATATACAAAAGGGTAAGATTCAGTTTTAAAACTAAAAACTATCCCAGGCAAATAAAATAATCAATTTAATCAAATTTCAGTTGGTATTGCCTGGGATTTTGGAACAAGTTGTCAGTTGCAGAGACGCGATCGCTCAAGAATATCTCATGGAATGCATAATTCAGGTAATCTTTACTATTTTATTTTTATCTTTGTAAGCTTTCTTATTATTCTATATTTTTAATTTAAATAGAGCTATAAAAATTTAATTTCTAAATAAAATTTGTTCAGGTTTTCCCGGACGAGTTTCACTTACAGACGTTGAACGCCTTCCTAAAGTCTTGCGCAGAACTTGAAAAGGGTGTCAACGTGAAAAATATCATAATTTCTCTCATAGATCGACTAGCGGCTTTCAGTCAAAGATCAGAAGGTGTCGGTGGTCCAGGAAGTCCCAGTCAAATTCCAGGAATTCCTCAGGACGTTAAACTCTTTGATGTATTTAGCGATCAAGTTGCAACCATTATTCAGGTGATTAATTCCATCATGTCTATTTTCTAACTATTAATAATATTGAGACTGTTCAGTGATGAATGGATACTACACGAATGATAGATAGTCCCATGATAAACAAATAAAATTTCCTTTCTCGTCTAGTTTAAGTCTGAGAGCAGTCGAAATATTTAATTCAATCGCAGGTTCTCGCCTTCAGTTAAACTACAGTTACAAATTAATATCATACATTGTTGCTCTTGCTTTACTTCAACTCTATTTATTTTTTTTCTCTCCCTAATCAGAAGATAAACTGAGACGGGTCAGAGAACATTCCTGATTACTAAAATATTTATTTCTGCGACACGCCATTGTAAAGAAACTTGAGAAGGTGAATGATGTTCATTCGGTTTACAGAATAGGCAAGACATGCCGCCAGAAGATATTGTTTCGCTCCAAGTAGCTTTGATTAATCTGGCACATAAATGCTATCCAGATAGAGTGGATTATGTGGATAAAGTTCTGCACACGACTGTTCAAATTTTCCAGAAATTGAACATTGAAAAGTAAGTTTTCTTCTTAAAATGCTTATCTTTTTTAAAGAAACCCTTCTCTAACTCTAGACAAATTTTTTTATTGTTGAAGGCAACAATTATCTACTAAAATATAACTTTGATTAGATTGAATTACACTTTAATCAATATTTTTTGCAGATTGGAATACAACAGTGCAGTTTCAAGAGAACTCGCAAGACTCATGAAGATTCCAGTTGATAATTACAAGAACCTCCTGGTAGTTCTACAACTCGAAAATTTTGCGCCTTTGCTGGAATATTTTGATTATGATGGAAGAAAAATGTTGGCGATGTACATAATAACTAATATCCTTGAAAATGAGACTTTGATTCCCACCCAGGAACAAGTGGACGCAATTCTTTCTATTGTTTCTCCATTGGTTCAAGATCAACCGGACCAACCAAACATTGAAGAAGATCCTGAAGATTTTGCTGAAGAACAGGGATTACTCGGCAGATTAATTCATCACTTTAAATCCGAAACTGCTGATCAACAATATATGATTTTAAGTGCAGCCAGAAAACATTTCAGTGCTGGTGGAAATAAAAGGATAAAATATACTCTTCCCCCGATTGTTTTCCAAGCTTATCAACTCGCTTTCACCTACAAAAGCTTAAAAGAACAGGTTAGTATTTTTTATTAAACTGGATAATAATTGGAAATTGAGTTGTGTAAGTAAATATTTATTTTTTGTTTTTTATAGGACGAAATGTGGCAGAAAAAGTGTCAGAAGATCTTTCAATTTTGTCATACTACCATCTCAGCATTAATGAAAGCAGAACTTGCCGAATTGCCCCTGAGACTCTTTCTTCAAGGAGCGATTGCGATAGGAGAAATTCGTTTCGATAACTTTGAAATGGTTGCCTACGAATTTATGAGTCAGGCGTTTTCGATTTATGAGGACGAAATTAGTGACTCGAAGGCTCAATTAGCAGCCATCACGTTGATAATTGCCACCTTTGAACAAATGAGTTGCTTTGGAGAGGAAAATGCAGAGCCTGTGAGAAATCAATGTGCTCTATATGCAAGTAAACTTTTGAGGAAACCAGACCAATGTCGAGGAGTTGCTACTTGTTCTCATATATTCTGGTCAGGAAAATCCTTGGCCACTGGTGGAAAAGAGGTAATTTCAGGATAATAAACTTTCAATCATGAAAAATAAAATAAAATTCTGGCATTAATTCTATCGTTGAATACTACAAAGATGTATTAATTTTATTTCAGATGCAAGATGGAAATAAAGTATTAGACTGCTTGAAGAAAGGTATTCGAATAGCAAGCCAGTGTATGGATACTTCTGTCCAAGTACAACTTTATGTCGAGTTGCTGAACCATTATATTTATTTTTATGAGAAAGGAAATACAGCTGTAAGTGTTTTTATATTTTCGACTCCTTTATTATTAATATTTTATTTTTCTATTTTAAATATCTCAGAAAAATTAACATTATTTATTATTTATGTTTCAAGGTTACCGTTCAGATTCTCAACCAAGTGATCGCGAAAATCAGAGAAGAACTTCCGAATCTAGAAGTGAGCGAAGAGACCGAGCAGATCCAAAAACATTTGGCAAATACGTTAGAACACTTGCGAAACAGGATGGAGTCTCCAGAATCTGAGGGATTATCATATGAAGGCCTTGTCCTTTAATTTATACAATTTCCTTGCGATTTGTAATTTTGTAAATATTTCATATTCAAAAGAAGCGTTCCTTTTGTCGCTTTTTAGCGATTCGAAATTTTGGAAAAGATTTTGAAAGTTTTGACTGAAGTAAGAGAAGTAAAAAGTTAAATGTCTTCGAATTAAAAGTGCAATGTCCAAGGTTTTTAAACTTTTATGGAATTAAGATGTCGATAATATGCAGATTAATTTTGTTGTTGACCATTGATTGGAATTGGATATTGCGGTTTTGCTATCTCATCGTGATTTTTGTAAACCAATCTGATTATCCTACGTTTATACTTTCATGTATCAAAAATTTTGACCAGGCAATTTTTTGGAAAGTATAAGACAGATAATCAGTGTATAAAATCTTGAGTGCGATTGGCATAAATATGTAGATATACAAAAGCACTTTATGTATATTAGATTTAATAAAATTAAAGTACGTATTATTAAAACAAATGTTATTTTTTGAAATTAATAATAAGTATTAAAGTGAATCATTCTGTCAGTTGTAGCTTTTAATTCAATTAAAACTTAGAATTGCTAAGCTATAAAGTTTGAAATTGTCAGAAATATATAATTTATAATTGATAGTTCAGAACTGAAAGTAACTCGTTACTTTCGAACACTGAAAAGATACAATAATTTATTGTTAAAGAACATTTCAAATAATTTAATTTTGCAAGTTTTCAAATCTCCCGCTAAAATCAAAAAACGTCTAATACAAGGTTATGTTCGTAAAACATCAACATGTGTTGCTCCAAATTATTCTTATTGTCCCGGTATTATTTTGGTTAATAATTAGTAATTCAGGGAATAAACAATGTTACCGCGACTTTGTAATATTTGTCAGAGAAATGTCAATCCATCAAAATTAATTTTCAGTAAATACAGTGCAAAAGCAAAGGTGAGTTATCAATTTGTTTGAGACGTATATTTATGGTTTTTATCATTAATTTCATTTTCGTTTCGGAGCTAAATATTATTATTATTGTATCTTTACCAACATAATTAATATAATTTTTATAGAAAGTAATGATATTTTTCTTTTAGTAGTTAAGATTAAACATTTTCTTAAATCATTAATTTGAGACTTCGATTCACATAACCTGTAAGAAAATCTTGCGACGATATCAAAATGTTTATATTATTTGTATTTTTGGTATTTTTTAAATTCTGCAGTTGTCTTCACCGTCATTTGAAGAAATTGAGCCAGAGGAATTCGAGAAAAAGCTTAAAAAGTCAGAGAAGAAGAAAATCCCGATAATTACCTGCAAAAGAAGTGAATTCAATTTTTTTAAAGGCCAGACTTATTCAAAATTTGAAGCTATACCTTTAGCTTCAAAAGGATGGGCGCACAGAGACTCACGAGGAGATTATTTTACGATTCACCCGGTAGTATAAGAATGTTGATAAAAATAGCTATTATGTAATGTCAATATAACAAATATGATGAAAATTACATTCCGTAAAGTATATACCACTGAAACTTTTTACATTTTTCTTAAAAAAGTTTATAATGTATGTCTATATTTTAACATTTTTATTGACAAGAATCTATTTTATAGTTAACAGACAATACACAAGAAGAAATTCCAAACAATGTCACATTTGAGGATTTGGGAGTTCATCAAGATTTGATCTACAATTTAAAGAATTATTCTGGGATTGAAAAACCCACGAAAATTCAACAATTAGGTATCCCTCGGATCTTAGATTGTCAGAACACAAAATTAGCAGCAGAAACTGGATGTGGAAAAACACTGGCATATTTATTGCCGCTTATTGGTCAAGTTCTTCAATGGAAAACTGTAGTTGATCGAAAGTGCAACCATCCACTTGCATTAATTATAACTCCGAGCAGAGAATTAGCAATTCAAATTGGTGTAAGTATATTTATTACATTGTTATTATTATTATATTATTATTTATCATATTGTATTGAAATATATTGAAGTATATGTTTTGAGTTTAAAGTTGTAAAATTTCTTGCAGAAAGAAGCAAAAAGATTGACGAGGAATGTAGACATAAGAACAAAAATTGTTCTCGGTGGAGCTATAAGAAAGAAAGTAAACAATCCTCCAGTTACGGATGTCGACATCATAGTCGCAACCTTGGGGGGTTTGAGTAAACTCACGACGCTTGGAATTTACAAAATGAAATTCGTTCGACATGTTGTTTTAGACGAAGCTGACTCACTTTTTGATGAAACTTTTTACGATAAACTGAGGCACTTTCTCAAAAGAATAGCGGTATGTATATTCCAAATATTACTACTTGTGAGTTGCCTAGGTTTCCATGTATTGGTGATAAATATTCCTTCTAAATTAAACAATGATATACATTTTTCTTTCATTTTGCAGTTTGGTCCTCGTACCGAATTAAAAAATATTCTTCCAAGATATTCCCAGCTGACGTTAGTTTCTGCAACGATGCCCCAACATCTCGACGAAATTCTTGAAAATATTGTCGACGTAAGTCTTAAATTAGAATGATTTAAAATAATTGGAAAAACAAAGTTCCATTAAAGAAATTAGAAGATCTAAAATTTTTGTTTACCTTTCAGCCCAGCTCATTAGTAGAAGTAACAACAGATAAATTGCATCACATTCACGTACCGCAGAAATTTTTAAGACTTGGTCCTCAACAGAAACCAATGACTTTATTAAAATTGATCAAAAAGAAAGCGTCAAATAAATGCCCCATTATCATATTCACTAATAACGGTATAACTTCTAATTGGGTGAGCATGTTCCTCAATGAATTTAATGTGAGGAACATTCATCTTAACGGTCAAATGTCTACTTTCCGAAGAAAAGGTCAATATGATGAATTCCATAGCGGAAGATACAATGTTCTTTGCACCACAGACGCAGGATCAAGAGGATTAGACACCACAATGGCTAAAGATGTTATTAATTATGATTTTCCATTGCAAACAACAGAGTACATTCATAGGTGATTTTTTAAATAGTTTATCTAATATTTAATAGTGATTTTTGGAACTGACTCAAATCAATTAGAAAGTTGAAAAATTTACTGTTGAAGTAGTTTCGGTGGGAACTTTGATACAATTAAAAAATAACGCAATTCAGTTACATATTCTCTATTAATGCTAATTTTGATAATGTATAATTACAGGTGTGGAAGAACTGCCAGGGTTGGAAGTCCTAAAGATTGCCGGGTTGTAAACTTTGTTGCTCGCCCGTTAGAAATTCTTCTCACCCAGAGGATTGAAAAAGCAACGAGGACTATGAAACCCATTCCCATACTCGATTACTTGAAGAGAAATTGGGTCATGAAGGAGGATGAAGAGGACCAAAGAGATCCCAACAATTTTACAAATTTCAAAAACACAGATTTGAAAAGCATAATAGAGGAACCTGATATAAAGGAAGATGTAGTTGAAGTTGATGAAGAATAGAAAGAAGTGGAATCTGTAAATAGAAATAAACTTTGAGTACACGTTAAGTTATCTTAATTAAAGCAGTTCTTTTTATATATTTTAACGTTAAAATTCAACAATTGATTAATAAATAGCTTTTAAAAGAGTCTTTTCAGATTTTGTTTCACATTTTGCAGAGCTCTTGAATCTTGAACTTGAGTAACAATTTTTCAGGTGAAATAGGAGGAAGCTATGACCCACAAGTGCACGACCATCCGTTCATCCAATTTCTTGTCATGTCCGGAACTCCGCTGGCACACCCACGTTGCTTGCCCACGCAAAGTAAATAGTAGTCTATACCGTAAACGAGCTCGTAAGTCTAGACCAGTTTATTACTCGCTTTGCGTTTTAGTGAAATTAAATGTGACACACACACGACTCCCGCACCTCGAGGAATCGCGAGTTGTCCCGTATCTTTAGAGTTGGGAGCGTCTACTTTTAAAAAGAAAAACTTTTCGCGTGCACTTATAACTTTACTCGATTTGAAACTAATTTACCTCACTTTATGGGTTGCTGTTTCTTTAGTCATATCTAATTTCTTTAGTTTATTTAATTATTCAAAATCATTTTTTCAAGTTAAAATTTTTTAATTGAATTCGTATAATTAAAAACTAATACTTGAAATTTCCTGCAATTTCTATTAACAAAAGAAAATTCTGCTCGTTGCCATCTATGTCATCTGTGCCAAATGAGTGAACAGTATGAGTAG
The DNA here is from genome assembly GCA_032275165.1 of Synergus magnus. Lineage (NCBI taxonomy): Eukaryota > Metazoa > Arthropoda > Insecta > Hymenoptera > Cynipidae > Synergus > Synergus magnus. The sequence goes on along the minus strand of JAUESH010000008.1, from coordinate 977,285 downwards.
ATAATTATTCTAAAATTCTGTATATTTAGACGCAATTTGAAAAACGGGACATGAACCATGAGCAACTGCTATCTGACGTTTATGAGTTAATTAACGTGATCAAATGCGTGACATGTAGGGCAGAAGCTCTTTCTACCAATGATATAAATGATCCATAATAGATTTAAATTCTTTCTTCCACAACGTAGCTCTTCTCCTCTAAGTGACTTCTTTTCAATTTTGATCAGTAAATTAGCTATTTATTCCCTTTTCTCAGTGATTTTATTTATGATTAAAAGAGTTTGCGTTGAGAAGAGTTAAGGGCAGATTTAATCTCTTCTTTGATCTGCCGTGCCACACGCAAAGGTCTTGAAGAACCCAGCATGCCCGCATCTCTCTGACATGAATCTGAGAGCCTAAACATTGAACATCTGCACTCAAGTTACTCAGTCACTTCAATACACTTTGTGTACACTATAGATAGACTAAATGCACCACAGTATAATTACAGGAAAGCACCAACTCGGATGATCACGCAAGGACGAGTGAATTTAAGATTTAAGTCGATTTCAACCGGTTATCCGGTCTCAGAACAGACTCGCTCTCTCTAATGAGATTTTAATTCCTCTTCAGAGGTCACGGTGTTAAGTGGGGTTTCTTGAATACGGACCGTCGATTTGCCTCTGGAGTCTTAGTTGAACCTTTGAGTATATGGCTCATTTCAATTTTCCTGTCATAGTTGAATTAATTATCTCTTAATGTGCCAGGTCAGAGGAATTTAAAGTGCATCTTCATTCTGTACTCCCTCGTGCAATAATGTTTAATTATTTTTATCAAAGATATTTTTATCTATATTTATTTAATTGAAAATTACATTTCGAAATTGAAATATAGCTAGAATTAATCTTAATCTTCCTTCAAATTATAAGATTAATATTTCTTATTTATTTCTCTCGGTCTAGAAACTTACACAATTCGGATTTATGGCCTTCAATGTTGAGAAGCTCTCGATTTGCATTTTTTAGACTTTAGAAAAGGGAAAATTCATTAAAGTTTAGATTTGATTAATTGCTGTCATTGGTCAATGGTCAAGTCAATCATCAGACTGAATGCTTTAAGAATTTAATATTTATTGACTTCTAGAAAGATTATAAAAGTTTCTTTTAGAGAATTTCTTGAAGCAAAAAATGGAAGTTGACGTTCAGGACATGAGAAGATGCCTCTTGAGATGGAAGTGACTTGAATAAACATTGTAAATTACAGGAAGAGCTAAAGAGGTGCCCGCTACACAGTGGTCAACGAAACTTGCCAAGCGAAGAAGATGTTAGCGAAGGTAGAACTGTTATTTCTTATTTATTTTCTAACGATGAAGTCTGTTATAAGAGACGATATTCATCTATATAACAAAATCATAGTGATACTGAAATCTGGTTTCTGCTCCACCAACCAAAGCGATCATTAAATAATACGAAACAAGACAAGATTTATACCGGTACTTGTTCAGTGGTTACTTGGATCAAGCGACTTTTATTTTTTGCTTAAGGGTGTTGGGTCAAGTTCTAGCTTTAAAATTCGATTTCTTCATTTTACTCAACAAATATTATAATTAGATATT
>JAUESH010000008.1:950053-961429 GCA_032275165.1 Synergus magnus | reverse complement strand
AAATTTTAGGTCTCGAAGTTAGGGGATTTATAATGATTTTTTTGTACTTAGGGGATGATTTTGGGGGTGATCCTAGTATGGTAGGGGGTTGAAACTGTTGTGTGTTTCTTTTGACATCAAATTTAACTATTTAGAAGAATAAAATTTTAGGTTTCGAAATTAGGGGACTTATAATAACTTTTTTTGTACATTGGGGAGGATTTTGGGGGCGATCCTAGTGTGGTAGGGGGTTGAAACTGTTGTGTGTTTCTTTCGGCATCAAACAAAACTATTTAGAAGAATAAAATTTTAGGTCTAGAAGTTAGGGGATTTATAATGATTTTTTTCGTACTTAGGGGATGATTTTGGGGGTGATCCTAGTGTGTTAGGGGGTTGAAACTGTTGTGTGTTTCTTTTGACATCAAATTTAACTATTTAGAAGAATAAAATTTTAGGTTTCGAAATTAGGGGACTTATAATGACTTTTTTTGTACATTGGGGATGATTTTGAGGGTGATCTTAGTGTGGTAGGGGGTTAAAACTGTTGTGTGTTTCTTTTGACATCAAATGGAACTATTTAGATGAATAAAATTTTAGGTCTCGAAGTTAGGGGATTTATAAAAATTTTTTTGTACTTTGGGGATGATTTTGGGGGTGATCCTAGTGTGGTAGGGGGTTGAGACTGTTTTGTGGTTCTTTTGACATCGAATGGAACCATTTAGCGCAATCAAAATTTTGGTCTCGTGCTTTTTACACAAAAATGATTTTTCGTTTACGTAAACGTGTGAAACTTCAGATTCATCATTAGGTGATTGCAGATGATTGTGTGATTTTCTAGATATTGTAAGTGAATTTCGAGTGATTTCAGATGGTTGCATATAGTGATTGTAATAAGATTGGTACACCTCTCTCTAGATTTATGTACCCCTCGCTCGAGATCGAAACCAAGATTGTCATTATTAATTAAGCAAAAAAAGCTATGAAAAGCATTGTAAAAACTTTGAACCCTTTCCCACCCCCGGATTATTTGACTGATGAATGCGAAAGGGAATGGCTACTGCAGGGGTGGAGTAGTAAAAGGAGAAAGAAAGAAAAAACGAAAAAAGGGGGAGGAAGGAAAGAAGGAGGAAGGAAGGGTGGGAGGGAGGGAGGAAAAGGTTGGAGGTAGGAGAAGGACGTGAAGGTTTCTAACAGAAACCAAGGGTGGATGATAACGTCGACATTGAAACTGAATTCGGTGAAGGGACCGGGCGGCCGGGATGGAGTCAATACTGCAACGCGCCCGCTACCCTAACCATTCCCTCCTTCTTTCTCTCTTTCTATCTTCCTATCTTTCTCTCTGTCCTCTCTGCAAAACCCCTGCACAAACCTCTTGCCTTCATTCCAAGTGAGAGTCCTGCGCGAATCCCGGATCTAGAATTATTGAGGGTGAGGGAGCGTTGCGAAAACGCAATGAAATCCCAAAGGGTTGGCGTCATCGTGAAGTTTGGATAAAAACGTCCGTTCAAGTGAGAAACCATCGATTTTTGCATAAAAAGAGTACTTCTGAATTTCTGAAAACATTTCTTCTAACAGTGCCCCAGCGAAAACTTCGGATTGAAATTCATTCTGAACCAATCCGAAATTTTCCGAATCATTCCGGAATTTGTATCCGAACCAAACAGTTTCATTCCGATTTAATCCAAAAGAAATTTTCAATTCGAAATAATCCCAGGACCATTCAAAATCAATCCGAAATTGTAATCCAAATGAAGTCGAATGAATCCGATCAATCTGAATTAATCTGAATTAATCCGAACTCTATCAATCCGAATAAATCCAGTCAATCCGAATGAATCCGAATTTATCAGAATTTTTCGGAATCAGTCGGATTGAAATTCATTCTGAACCAATCCGAAATTCTCCGAATCATTCCGGCATTTGTATCCGAACCAAACAGTTTCATTCCGATTTAATCCAAAAGAAGTTTTCAATTCGAAATAATCCCAGGACCATTCAAAATCAATCCGAAATTGTAATCCAAATGAATTCGAATGAATCCGATCAATCTGAATTAATCTGAATTAATCCGAACTCTATCAATCCGAATAAATCCAGTCAATCCGAATTTATCCGAATTTTTCGGAATCAGTCGGATTGAAATTCATTCTGAACCAATCCGAAATTTTCCGAATCATTCCGGAATTTGTATTCGAACCAAACAGTTTCATTCCGATTTAATCCAAAAGAAGTTTTCAATTCGAAATAATCCCAGGGCCATTCAAAATCAATCCGAAATTGTAATCCAAATGAATTCGAATGAATCCGATCAATCCGAATTAATCTGAATTAATTCGACCTCTATCAATCCGAATAAATCCAGTAAATCCGAATTTATCAGAATTTTTCGGAATCATTCGGATTGATTCTGATAAACTCGATTCATTCAGATCCATTCAGATTGAAAGTTCTGATTGACCGGATTGAAAGTTCTGATTGACCGGATTGAAAGTTCGGATTGATTCGGATTGACCGGATTCATTCGGATTAAAAATTCGGATTAACTCTGATTAATTCGGATTGACCGGAATCATTCGGATTACAAGTTCAGATTGATTTTGAATGGACCTCAGATTATTTCAAATTGAAAACTTCTTTCGGATTAGACCGGAATGAAACTGTTTGTTTCGGATACAAATTCCGGAATGATTCGGAAAGTTTCGAATTGGTTCAGAATGAATTTCAATCCGAAGCTTTCATTAGGGTGTACGTATTTAAAAATTTTGTTTTCAATAAATTGAAATCCAACCCTGCAAAATTTCGGATAGAAAAATTTTTATCCGTCAGAATTCGTTTCATTCCGAAGTCTGTTTCCCAGCTAATCAGTTTTATTCCGAACGAATCGGTGAAATTTGAGGAATTCTATCCGAATGTATCCGTGCCAATCCGAGGTCAAAACCAAAATTCGTATCCGATCCATTCGGGAGTTAATATCAAAATTCCTATCCGATTCAATCCGAGCCAATCCAAAGTCAAGGCCAAAATTCTTATCCCAATCAATCCGATCCAATCCGAAATAAAAACAAATATGACTATCAAATTTTCGTTACACATAATATAATAAGCAAAGTGAAAAAAAATAAACAGCCTCTTTTTTTATACCTATCTTTAAGAATTTTGTACTTACGAACTTACAATAAGTTAAAGATTTTTTTTTTAATTAAAAGTTGAAGCAGTTAATTGTGAGACTGCTTTAAATGTGTCTTTTTTTATTTCAACAATTTTGTTTAGCTTTTTAGATACATTCTCATTTTTTAGATTAAAAGAAATTATATGCATTATCTCATACTCAAAAGGATTGAAAGTTCAAATAAATGAGTTTTCAAGATGAGGCTTGGATGCAGATTCGAATTGAAAAGTAGGTTCGAATTCATTCTGATTGAAAGCACAGATTTATTTGGATTAAAAAGTTATTTTGGATTAGCCTCGGATTGATCCGAATTGATTTCAATTGACAAGTTTGTTCGGATGAGCCTCGGATTCATTGATATTTAAAATTCGGATTAACATCCGATTGATTCGGATTGAAAAGTTGTTTCGGATTGGCCTCGGATTGATTTGGATTAAAATTTTCGGATTATTTCGAATTGAAAAGTTTGTTCGGATTAACTCAGATTCATTTGGAATCGCTCATAAAAAAAATTTGGATTCACCGACTTCAAATATCTGACGAAAGTTTCGGATTGAAATATTGTGAAAAATGAAGAATCCTATCCAAATCAATCCGATCCAATCCGAAGTCAAAACTAAAATTCCTATACGAGTCAATCCGATCCATTCCGAAGTCAAAATAAACTTTCTTATCCGAATCAATCTGAGCTAATCCGGAATCAAATAAAACATTCCTATCCGAAACAATCCGAGCCAATATGAAGTCAAATAAAAAATTGCTAATCGAATTAATCTGAATTCAAAACAAAATTCTTATCCGAATCAATCCGATCTAGCCTTGCATTCCCTAGCGAAAGCTTCGGATTGAAATTAATTCCGAACCAATCCAAATAATTCCGGAATTAGTATCCGAACCAAACAGTTTCATTCCGATCTAATCCGAAGGAAGTTTTCAATCCGAATTAATCCGAGGCACATTCAAAATCAATCCGAACCTTTAATCCGAATGAATCCGGTCAATACGAACTAATCAGAATTAATCCGAATTTTCAATCCGAATGATTCCGGTCAATCCGAATCAATCTGAACTTTCAATCCGAATGAATCCGGTCAATCCGCTCAATCAGAATTTTCAATCCGAATCAATCCGGTCTATCCGAATCAATCTGAATGATTAGACGTTGATAGATTTTAATTGAATGTTTACTTAGATTATACAATTTTCCAAGAAAGATGGAAGAAATGTATTGTAATATATCTATACATGTTCAGTCTCTTATTTAAAATCAATAATTTCAGATGTTTGGCAAGTTTGCTATACAGGTTATTAATTGGTCAAGACATCCACTCATGGAAAAAATTGTATGCACTTTCTCGTAGAAAGCCGTCTCGTATTTAATCTTATCACCACTTCAGCTTTCAAAATTTTTTGTTTAGAAAGTACTACTTAAAAAAAGTCATCTTTCAATGAAATGAAGTTGGTATGAATTCTAGACGAATTAAAAGAAACTTAAGAAGAGATTACAAATTATTTTAATAATTTTAAATAAATTTACAGGATTTTAGAAGAATTCGAGAATTTGAGAAAAATTCAAAGCGTTGCAGGATGTTTTTAAAAATTTCTGAATATTGTAGGATATTTCAAGAAATTCAAAAGAATTGTAAAAAATTCTAAAGATTAAAAAGTGATTTCAAACTGAATTCAAAATATAATTCAAAAGGATTCAAAATATTTTATCGGGACGACTGAAAATTCCCGAAAAATAAAATTCTCGATACTGTAAAATTTTCGAATAAATAATTACCGAAAAAAAAATTCCCGGCATTATAAAATTCCCGACAATATAAAATTCCCGATACTATGAAATTCCCGACCGAAAATTGACTACAATATAAAATTCCCAATACTGTAAAATTCCCGACACTAAAAAATTCCTCACAATGGAAAATTCCCGAAAAAATTATTTTAATAAATAAATAATTTCAACAATAATTAAAAAATTTTTTTAAAATTATTCTGTATTTTAAAAATATTTTTCAAACATTTTTAGATATCTTTTCGGGAATTTTCTAGTGTCGGGAATTTTATATTGTCGTAAATTTTCGGTCGGGAATTTTTAATTTCGTGCATTTTATAAACTGTCGGGAATTTTCCAGTGTCGAGAATAATTATAAAGTGTCAGGAATTTTATAGTGCTGGGAATTTTATTTTTCGGTAATTATTTATTCGGGAATTTTACAGTGTCGGAAATTTTATTTTCCGGGAATTTTCAGTCGTTCCATTTTATCATCTACACTATTAAAACTTTCTCACAATGGAAAATTCCCGAAAAAATTATTTTAATAAATAAATAATTTAAATTATAATTTAAAAAATGTTTTTAAATTATTCTGTATTTAAAAAATATTTTTCAAACATTTTTAGATATTTTTTCGGGAATTCTCTAGTGTCGGGAATTTTATATTGTCGTCAATTTTCGGTCGGGAATTTTCCAGTGTCGGGAATTTTTAATTTCGTGCATTTTATAAACTGTCGGGAATTTTCTAGTGTTGAGAATAATTTTAAAGTGTCGGGAATTTTATAGTGCTGGGAATTTTATTTTTCGGTAATTATTTATTCTGGAATTTTACAGTGTCGGAAATTTTATTTTCCGGAAATTTTCAGTCGTTCCATTTTATCATCTACACTATTAAAAATTCGAAAACAGCAAATTTATTTTCTAAAAAATATGGTGATTTAACTAGTATTCACCCTTTTGGAGGTACGTATGAGAAACTTGATTCTGAATCCACGCGCAATCTCATAAAAAAAACTGGTCACTCTCGATAGAAGGAAGCAAGAAACGTACGCGTGGAGCAGGTGGTCCCCCCATTGGTTGCACTCATAGAGAAATTTTCTGGCGCATAGAACACGTGTCACGTGGCAACTAAAAATCGATCGTAGCGTAACCCCGAATGCACTTTCATAGTTCATATGAGACTCTCAGTCTCAGACGCAAATTACTCTATACGACTACAACCAAAAAATTATCAAAGTTTTCTAGAGACAACATTTATAAAATCCTTTGAAAATTAAATACTTTTCAGTAAAATCTTTTTTCATTTAAGTATTACATTTCAATTGTCATTTCAAAGGATTTAAAAGATTTAAAGTGATTTCAAAATATTTCAAGAGATTTCCAGGGATTTCAAAAAATTTATAATTATTTTCAAGGATTTTAAAGAGGTTTCCAAAGATTTCAAAACATTTTCAGAATTTTCCAGCCATTTCAAAATATTTTTAAGTATCTCAAAGTATTTTAAGGAATTTCAAGGGATTTCAAAAGAATTGAAAATTTTTTCACAGGATTTTGAAGAGATTTTGCAGGATTTCAAGACAGTTTAAATTACATAAAAGAATTTTAAGTGATTTTAAGAATTTCCAAGAGATTTCAAGAGATTCGAAAATATTTTAAAGGATTTTTAGGAATTTCAAGAGATTTCAATAGATTTTACATGATTTCAAAAGAGTTCAAAAGAGTTTAAAGATTTTCAAGATATTTCAAGTAATTTTTAAGAACTTTTATGGAATTCCAAGGGAATTTAAAAGAATTTCAAGATTTTCAAGTGTAATTTGAAAATATAAAAAATTTTTTTAATTCTTTAAAATCAAATAAATCTCTGGAAAGCTTATGAATTTTTTTCAAATCCCTTGATGTCTTATACAGTCTTATGAAATTTTTTGAGTTTTTTAAAACTTATTTGAGATATCCTAAAATCTGTTGAAATCATTTGAAATCTCTTCAATTCTTTGAAATCTTTTGAAATCGCATAAATCCTTTTAAATAATTTGCATTTTCCTAAGATTTAAAAGATTTAAAGTGATTTCAAAATATTTCCAGGGATTTCAAAAAATGTATAATTATTTTCAAGGATTTTAAATGATTTTAAGGAATTTCAAGGGATTTCAAAAGAATTGAAAATTGTTTCAGGATTTTGAAGAGATTTTGCAGGATTTCAAGACCATTTAAGTTACCTAAAAGAAGTTTAAATAATTTTTAGGATTTCCAAGAGATTTTAAGAGATTCGAAAAAACTTTAAAGGATTTTTAAGAATTTCAAGAGATTTCAATATATTTTACATGATTTCAAAAAAGTTCAAAAGAGTTTACGGATTTTCAAGATATTTTAAGTAATTTAAAAGAGTTCCAAAGAATTAAAAAATATTTCTAAGGATTTCAAGTGATTTTTAAGAATTTGTATAGGATTCTAAGAGAATTGAAAAGAGTGTCAAGATTTTCAAGTGTAATTTGAAAATATAAAATTTTTTTTTGAAATCTTATACAATCTTATGAAATTTCTTGAGTTTTTTTTAACTTATTTGAGATATCCTAAAATCTGTTGAAATTGCTTGAAATCTTTTGAAATCACTTAAATCCTTTTAAATAATCTGCAATTTCCTAGAATATTTCAAAATATTTTGAAATCTTTTGAAAACGCACTTGATATTTTTCGAATTCTTTGAAATAATTAGAAAAATCTTGATATATTTCGGGGATCACGTAAATTTACCGAAATTTAAAATTCCCGAAGTTAAATATTCCCGAAATTGAAATTTCCTGACATTAAAAAATCCTGAAATTTTTGTTTAAAATTTCTTTTCAAAACTTTTGTTCAAAATTTCTCTTAAAATTTTTTATTCAAAATTTTAAATAAAAATTTCGGGAATTTGTAATGTCTGGAAATTTCAAGTTCGGAAATTTTCAATTTCGACAATATTTAACTTCGGGAATTTAAAATTTTGCGAATTTTATGATTTTGGGGAATATAAAATTTCGATAACTTTCAATTTCGGGAATTTTAAATTTCGATGATTTTTAATTTAGGTAATTTTAAATTTCCGTAAATTTACGTGATCTCATATGAAATCTCTTGAAATTTATAAAAATCTTTTAGAACTAATTTTAGTTGAATTATTAAGCTTTATATACTGAATGAAACTTGATAAAACTGAAGATAGCAAAAATTAGGCTTTACGAAGTTTTATTTTTAAACTGGACAAAAATGAGTGTTCTAATTTCCGACTGTTTAGAATCTTTAGAGCATAGATATCTTTATACAGACACTCAGCAGTGCCGGAAGAAATAAATTTTTATACCGTTAGGTGCAGTGATTTGCCTAGCTAGTAGTTTGAAAGAAGAGCCGCATCTCACAAAGCCGAAAGAATCTTGATTTACTGTTATAAAACTGTCACATGGTTTTCGGACTGAAGGTGGTACTGGCATTTATAATTTTTCATAAAATATTTTGGAAGGGCAAAAAATAATACTTTGTACAAGAAAACTATCAAATTTTATATTTTTAGTAACCTTCGTTTTTTATTCCTCGAATGCTAGGCAAGGTTAAAAGTTTCAGATATACCCCTAAAAGCCACTCTTACTATAATAAAATCAAAAATATTAAATATCGCGTCTTAGAATTTTGATATTTGGAAATTAAAAATCGTAAAAAATCTGTTTTTTTTTTATTTCCCGAATGATAGGCCACCACCCTGTTGGAAGTAAAAAGACAGAAAAAGATAGAAATTTTTGCATAGAAAAGGATAGATTTTCTATCCCTCCCAAGTACACACACTTTGCGTCCATTAAACGCTATCTTTTTCTATCTTTGATTGCGATAAGAGACACAACAGCGTTGAAATGATTAGGCAGATAGAAATAAAAAAATATATGTGGTATAAAAAGATTGAAATGATTGTACAAGGATAGATATGGATAGAAGAATAAGGATTGAAAGGGATAGGGTTGGTAGTATACTTCGAGAGAGATAAAAAATTATTAAAGCGATTCAACAAAGATAGATATAGATAGAAAGATAAAGATTGAAATGGATAGGATTAATAGTATACTTCAAGAGAGATAGAGAAGGATTGAAATTATTATACAAGGATAGATGTGGATAAAAAGGTATGGATTGAAAAGGATAGGCTTCCTAGTAGATTGTAAAAAGGATAGAAAAGGATTGAGATGATTAGGTTAAGGATAGATATGGACAGAAAGGTAGTGATAGAAAAGGATAGACTTGGTGATACACTTCAAGAGAGATAGGAAAGGATTGAGATGACTATACAAGGATAGACATGGATAGAATGGTAAAGATTGAAATGGATAGACTTCAAGAAAGATAGAAAAAGATTGAAATGATTTTACAAGGATAGATATGGATAGAATGGCATAGAGATTGAAAAGGATCAGCGTCGTATTAGACTGTAATAGAGATAGGTAAGGATTCAAATGATTAGAGAAAGAATAGACATGCATAGGAAAGTTGGGATTGAAAAAGATAGGCACGTACGTCAGTAGATTGCAAAAGGAATAGAAAAAGATTGGCGTGGATAAGTGGAGGAAAAGAAATTATTGGTGAAGATAGACGAAGGATATAGAAAGATAGAAATATTGAGATTCAAAAGGAAAGAGATTATTGTAGATTAAAAAAGAGATAGAAATAGATTGGCATGGATAGGGAAGGATACATTTTTCCTTTCTATTTCAATCCTAAAGATTGAAAAAGATTCAAATAGATAGGCTTTCTATTTTTTTACTTCCAACAAGGCACGTTATAATTTTTGAAATTTCACTTGATTTTAAGGATCTTCAAGGAATTTTAAGAAGGAATTTAAAAGATTTTCAGGAATCTCCAGGGTGTCTAGCAAAATTCCATTTACAAATTCCCGGATTTCCCGGATCAAAAATAACGTTTTTCCCGGTTTTTTCTTGTGATGTGTTTAACTATTTCAGGAGTGGAACTCTGAGTTAGCATAACGCCTGGACCTCTTTTTTTTTAACTGTGCATTAACAAAAGAAATCCGACGCACTATATAGCCTGAAGCTAACTCAGAGTCTCTACCGAGATTTGATTATTAGATAAAAGAAAGTAGAAGAATCGGTTCGATTAATAAGAGGAATAGTTTCTAAGAATTACTAAGAGGAAAAAGTATTACAGAGAATAGTTTGAAATAAACAGTCACGTGTATTACAAAAATAAGATATTTATTATTTTGAAACTAAAAAAATGCGAATTTCAAAAATTGGAAAGTTTTGCTTAATTGTGCTAGACTAACAAAACAAAACATCCCTAAGACACTTTTCGCCCCAAATGCTACATCAAATTAGAATTTTCAGACTCACCCCTCATGAATTTTAATTTTTAAATGACTAAGAAAAATAATAAAGAAATTTATGAGTCTCAAAATTAAATTTCAAATGCGCAAATATATTTGCATATTTAAGCAAAAATACTAAAATCCAACGTAGATATCACTCATCGATTGTAAATGGATTTCCCCAGTGCAATATAAATTAACGTTTCAGTGTAAACAGTCAAAAATATTTGCTTAAAGGAAACTCTTGAGTCTTGTTATTTGTAAATAAAACGGAAATTTGGTTGCTTATAGGTATACAAATGCAAGTGAATGGTGGCTCTGATTCATTAGAAACGTATATTGTATAAATATACAAATTCAAATCTATTAAAAATTGGCAAAACTTTGTCGGAAAAATTGAATATATATTAGAAGTTTTTTTTCTAATTAAAAAAAAATAGAATACGTCATAATGTTATTGCCGTCATTATATTTTACATTTTTTAATTAATTTTTTTATTATTATATGTGACAAATTAGTATTTAAGAATTATATTTTGTATAAAGAATATTTTTTTTTATCGATCCTTAACCCTTACGCTGTCAACGAGGGTCTTAGTTTCAGAAGGATTGGAAAATCCAAAATTTCCAAAAAATCGTTTTTTAACTATAACTAAAAAACAGTTTTTTGGATTTTAATTTTCCTTGATTTTTCTGAACCCGGCGAGAATTCCTGACAATCCGGTCCAAGAGCCGTTCAAATACCTCAAAAACTCTGGAAGTTATTAAATTAAGGTTAAAAAAAAAATTTTTCTCATTTTTCCAAAACATTGCCAGTTTTTGCAATACTGTTTGAAATTCTTCGCTCAAATTACATAAATCATTGATATCTCGCAGGGCTGAGATTGTAAACAAAAAGGTGGGTAGGCCCTAAGTTAGTGACCGAGGGGGGGGGGAGGGGGTGAATTTCATAAATTAAATTGAGGGCCGGGATGCAAGAACCGGGCGAGCGTTCGAAACGGGTAAAACTATTTTCCAAGTGAAGAAAGTGGAGATGGGAAATTTTGTTTCGAATTTTAATTTTTCAAACATATATTTTAATACGAAATTTAATTGCGCATCTTTTTT